>PVIJ01010294.1:0-61117 GCA_004024925.1 Scalopus aquaticus
GCGAGCTCGACGCCCGGCCGGGGAGAATCCCACATGGTGCGGCAGACCTCCCCTGCCTCGCCCGCTGCTCCCCTCAGCAGTGTATTTCTGATCTGCCTGTTCTGCTCCCCACTCTGTCTCTGGTGAACCCTCTCGCCACCCCACACCTCTGGCCTGTACCCCAGCTGTATGTATAAATAAATAAATTAAAAAAAAAAAAGTTTAAATTTTACAATTAGAAGAAGGAAGCCATTCAATATTTTATACAATATATAGTTTTTGAGGGCAAATTCTGAGTCTTGTATTTATTTAACCTATCATCTCATATAACTCAAAGGATGATTATTAAACTAAACAAAACAGTTTTTTTAAAGATTTATTTATTTATGCATACAAGCTGGGGTGTAGGTCAGACGTGTGAGATGGTGAGAGGATTCACCTGACACAGAGTGGGGAGCAGAACAGGCAAATCTACTGAAGTATGCTGCTGAGGGGAGCAGTGGGTGAGTCAGGAGAGGTCTGCTGTGCCATATGGGAAGCACCCTGGTGGGGTATAGAACTCATGCCACAGTGGCTGTGGATAGCTTCATAGTGCTGCACTTAACCCGTTGCGCCACCAGGGAGGCCCAAAAAAAGTTTTTAATTGGAGGAGATTTTAATTGGAGGAGTCATTTCCCTTTTACTTCTGTGTAAGGAAAAATACTAGTGTATCTACCTTTAGCTTTTTTATTACTGAGCTATTTTAATCACTATTCACTAGTAAAGTTATACTTCTACAGACATAAGACATAATAATATTTAATGTTGCATTTCTGTTCTATGATATGATTAAACACTCCTGTAGTACACCATGCAAGTGCCCAATTATGCATATCATCTTTTAAGTACAGTAAGTCCAATTTAATTCTCAATTAAATTCATAGAGATTTTGACCCTGGTTGGTTTTTAATATACATGAATTTCTTTTTACCATCAAGCAGGGAATATTTTTTATTCTTATAAATCAGAACTTCTGAAGAATCACGGACTGTATTTTAATAACCTTTCCCTCCCCACAATTCTAACTAATGCTTTATACTTCAAAGATTACTATAGCACCAAAAACCAGTAAATGTTTCAATATGTATGCTGATGTAAATAAATGACAAATTCCTACATTTCTTAATATGTATATCTTGTTTCCCTGTTGCAATTATTACATTGTCATTATTATCATCATTTTCATCATCATCATCATCATCATCATTGTTTTACAAGCCCTAATCTCTTTATTCTGATGTGTGTATCTTCTCTGCAAGGGCTTCTGTCTTTCTCTCTGTTTATCCGTAGTCTTTGCCTTCTTCCAGTTGTTGAGTAAAATACGTCTCTTCTTAAGAAATATTCAGATTAGGTGCTCATTCCTGACATTATTTCTTTCAAATGGTCTTTCTGCTATATGGAGCTGTAAAGTAAATCAAATACTTATTAATAAATTAGAGTGTGCATATTATATCCCTAATCCTCTTTATCTTCTTCAAGTCTGCTCAGCTGCAAGGCTGAGCACCATAAACAACATATGTGAAAAGGCTCTCCCAGCTCTGTGTTGTCTCCTTTTCCTTTTCTTCATACAGCAAATAGTTATATCGAAGTAGGTGAATTCTGTGTATCTACCTTTTTATATTCCTGAACATGTGACTAAAAATTATGATCTTTACTATGTGGCTTGTTGACCCTATTCTGTGCACTCATATATTTTTGATTTATGTTAGTAGATATTTTATTTCACTTAAATGAATCAAAGTATGAACATTTTAATATATTTGTATTTTTATGCTATTTATCAGATTAGTTCAGTGAGAATAAAGGCAGCATGTCTTCTCATAAAATACGTGGCCATGGTGTTAATTGGTACCCATCACTTAATTTGAGGTTAACATATGCTGGTTGAAAGAATGAATAAACTATCACCTTGGAAAGGCAGACTGGTGTACCTGAATTCTACCTTACCAAGACTGTTTGACCAAGCACAGTTCACTTTATATTTTTTGGACTCATTTTTATTTTCAGTAAAATTGTAGTATTTGTTTAGTACACTTTTAGGTTTAAATAAGTAATAACTCTGAGCCATATAGTATTTTAGAAATTGGAAATTTAAAGTAAACAAAAGAAGCTAAATGTTTGATTTCCTGAAATTTATACTCAGAGGGAAAACTGTCAGTTAATAAACACATAAACATTTTAATATTTTGGACACGTCTTTCATTCATGTCAACAAGATTTATTAAGCAGCCATGTGTAGAAACACTTCGGGTTGGGTACCAAGATGAATAAGATGTTATGATTGCTTTCGATATTTTTATATATGTCTTTGTAATATAATACATGACAAACAATAAAAGATTCCATGGCAACAGGAAACAGAATTTGGGGGAAATCTTTTTCTTAAGGAAAGAGAGAACTGTTCTTTCTTTGCAGTAGGACCATGTGATTTTACTGTCCCTTGCAACAAATAGATGCAGTGTTTTTGACTGATGCTTGCACAGATTCAAAAAATTCAGGTTGAAATTATCTGAAAGAAGTAAGTCTGGGGGAGCATTCTTATAGTAAATTTTATAAAGCCACCAGATCTCAAAATCATCTGATTGCTTTCTGCTACAGTTGTTTGTGTACAAATCTTTACAATGACCTTCAGATTTGTAGTTGGTCCTGTTGTTTATCTTGTTCCTATCCTGCCACTTCCCCAGCACCCACTCCATCCAGGCCATCTCAGCCACTGCTCTGAGGTTCTTCCACATTTTCTCATATCAGCAGCTAGATATTTGCTGTTCTTTTTGCCTGGAAAATGCTTCTTCAGACATGATAGTTCATTACCCCACTATCATTAAGTTTTGGTTAAATATACCCTCATTAGATAGGCCTTTTCAGACCATCTTATAAAACATTTCTCAGCATTATTACCCACTCTCTTTCCCAATATTCAAGTTAGTTGTTTTCTGAAGTATTTATTATATTTCTTAATAATAATGATAATAATAATAAGCATTTATTTTTGTTGTTCCTTATTAGAATACAAGCTCTTGGATTATAAAACTTGGTCTGTTTTATTGATTGTTGTCCTGGTTCTAGCATCTGGATGAAAACCTTATACGTAATAGACTCTAATAAACATTTATTTTTTAGCAAGTGAATGAATAGTGCCCCTAAGTATAGGGATTTAAGGCATCTAAATAAATTTGGTCAAATTTTCTGTTCCTTGTCAATTAAGGAGAGTGGTGGACAAGCAACAGAAAATTACTTTGAATAATTCAAAAAGAAAAAAAATATTGAAGGATACTGAATCACAAACACATTAAGGAAGAGCTAAGCACCTTAGTTTGGAAAGGGTCAGTCTGTCTCTGGAAAAGTGAGAGACAAGAGATTTTATGAGTGATTGAATAATTCATATCAACATTCTAAACCTCTGCATCTTTAATCAGAATTCAAATTCCTAAATGAGGTAATTGGCTTAAACAAATTGGAGTGCTTATCTGCCCTTAGGTTAAGGTGTAGTGAGGCAGAGCTGGGAATACTATAATTGTTAGTCTAACCAAACTATCTAGAAGTTGAAAGGCAAATTTTGTTACATCAAGAAGGTGTAATCTGGAGAATAATGAGCACAGTCACACATACAAATAATATAGAAATGTGTAGCTTCTGAAATCAGTACATTTTTAGAACTTAAATACTAATCAGTAATATATTATGTTGCTTTATCTTAACTTCTACTATTGCAGTTTTTTTTTAATAAAACACCTCTTTTACCCAGGCAGTAAAAATGACCACCATACTTTATTTTCAATTGAAATTTTATTTTGTAAAGTCACATACAGTTGTGAGTAGAATTAGATGTTCCATGTACCTGGTACCCAGTTTCTATAACATTTTGCACACTGTAGTACAGTGTCAAAACTAGAAGAATAACACTGATGAAATCAAGAAAAGAGACATTTCCATCAGCAAAGGATAACTTATAATGCCCTTTATTTAGCCAAATACGTTTCTCCTCCACTTTTATCCATCCTTAATTTCTTACAAATACTAATTTGTTCTCCAATTCTAGAATTTTGTCATTTCAAAAAAAGTTACATATATGAAAATATACAGTATACAACCATTTGGAATTGACCTTTTTCATTGTGCATGATTCTATGGATTTATACATGTTGCTAGTTACTTTTTATTGCTGAATAATATTAGGGAAGGAATGCAGTTTAGTTACCATTCATCCTTTGAAGGACATTTACGTTGTTTCAAATTTTGACTGTTACATATTGTCCAGGTTTTTTGTGTGATTTTAAATCCCTCCACTGCATCCCATCCCCTGCCCTGGGATAAAAGTCAAGAAGTGCAATTGCTGAATCATATTGTTACAAGGTAACCCTCGTGGGGTGCCTGTCTGGGTTCTCACCCGGGCGCTTATAAGAGACTTAAAAACTCAAATGCAGACACACACAATAAAATTAATGAAAAGATTTATTTACAAAAAGGGAAAAAAAGAGATAAAGAAAAAAAATTGGTGAAAACGTCCTACCAGTTTAGCTGAGCTGGACTCTTCTCGCCTACTCAGGAAAACACTCTGGCCAATCCACACCATGGACCAAAAGCCCTCTCCAACCCCCCAGGTCTGGTTTTTAAGTCTCAAAGCATCTCCTTAACTCCTCCCTCAGTCCTCAGTATCCTTTCTTCGGTGATGATGGCACTCTCCAGCCTGAGGTGGGCGTGGGGTCCTGGGACACTCCCCCTTCCCGAGGACCACCCTCTTGCAATATGGCAATTGTATGGTTAGAAATAAAAGAAAAAAACACTCTTTTTCTAGAGTGGATTGTACAATATTGTAATTCCATTATCTGTATAAGTGATGAGTTTGTTTGCATCCTCTTCAGCATTTGTTGTTACTATTTTTTATTTAGTCATCCCATAGGTATATAATCATGTCTTAATGGTTTTAACTTGCTTTTCCATGATGGCCAGTGATTTGAACCTCTTTTCAGTTGTTTATCTGCTATCTGTATATATTCTTGTCCTGTGCCTATTTTCAAGTTTGATTTTACTGTTGAGGTTTTAGAGTTTTTTTTTCCTGTATTGATGACACTCGACCTTGTTGGATATGTGGTATGGGAATATTTCCCAGTCTGTGTTTTTTCACTCTTTCAGCTGGATCTTTTTTTAAAAGAATTATATAATTTTATTTAATCCAGTATATCCAAAATATTATTTCAATATATAAATCAGTATTTTAAAAATAATTTATGAGATAAATTTTATATAAATTTTCATGCTGAGTCCCCAAAATCCCTAGTATATTTTATATTATAGCACTTCTTCCATACTCCTACAGAAGAGTGGATACAGTTGTTTCAGTGCCACTTGAGAAAGTGGTTGGATGTGGAAACTACAGATGGAGTGTGTTTAGGGATGGAAATATGAGTATCAAGATATATATAGGAATAGCTGTCTGTATATGGTGAAATAGAAACCTATGCTGCATAGAAACAAACATAGCTTAAGATCTCCTATAGATAATAAGCAGTGGTGTAGCAATGAACTATACTTGCTATTACATTTTAAGTAGTATTAAGGATCAGTAGTATTTCATTGTATCAATTTGCATGGTCAGAATTGGTATCTGGATCTTTGCAGAGTAGTAAAAATTTCTTAGTGAAAACACAATTCATTGTTTTATAAAAATTACCTTTGTGTCATGTCTGAGAACACTGCATTGTCTTAGATACTGAAGATTTTATCCTATTTTGCATCTAAAGTTTTACAGTTTTTAAAAATTTTTGCATTTATATTGGTAACTCATTTTGAGTTCTTATATAAAATGCAAAATATAGGTCAAGTGTTTGGTTTTGTTTTTGCTACAGACTTCAAATTGTTTCAGTACTTTATGTTGAAAGGGCTATTTTTCTTCCATTTTTGCACCTTTGTTAAAAATCAGTTGGGCATATTTCTGTGGTACATTTCTGGATTCTTTATTCTGTTATATTGATCAATGTGTCTATCCCTATGACAGTACCATGCAGTTGAGATTAATATAGTATATAACAAATCCTAAAATTAGGTGGATAGTACAACTCATTCCATTTCATTCTGCTGTTTCAAGCTCATTTATTCTGTTGTAGTCCACTTGCCTTTTCAGAAAAATCTGGAAAATGTCTATGTCTACAAAAAATATACTGGATTTTGATAAGAATTACATTAAACATTTAGATCATTTAGGAAGAATTGACATCTTTACAATGCTGAGTCTTCCAATACTTGGACACAGATTAATTCTTCATTTTTCAGCTATTCTTTGGTTTCTTCCATCAACAGTTTATAATTTTCAGATATCATGTCACTCTAAATTTTGTTAGATTTATAACTATTGTATTTCACTGCTATTTTTTCTGAAAAGTCAGCTAGGCAATTACCCTATATCATTTTGGCATACTCAAATAAAAACTATGTATTAAAATATAATAGACTATGAATTTATTTTACATGTAGTCTTTATGAAATTTGAAATAGGCCCAGAGCAAACCCCAAAAGAAAGTAGTGCTTGCTTTATAAAATACATTCAACGTCAAAAAAATTAGCAAGTTGTTAGTATATTAAATTCTCTCTCATCTCATAACAAGTGGGTTGTCTGTTTCCAAGACTGGCTTTATTAATATTATCAGATGAAATAGGATAAACACTGACCTCAACTAAAATCGATACTCTTAAAACTGCAGTAATCCTAGGACACATTGAAAATTGGGTCATCCTAGAGCATGAAAAAAAGCTGTTAAAATGTTTTTGTTCTGGAAAAAAAAGATTAAATTTCTTGACGTATGTATTTGAAGAGTTCCTGATAGGGGTAGGAAAGGAGTTAAGGTAGAAATATAACAAAAAAAATAGAAAGACTGGGGTCTCCTTGGTGGCACAGGGGTTGAAGTCTCAGTGCTATCAAGCTATTGCCAGCCACTTTGACCTGAGTTTGAACCCCAACCAGTGAGCTAACAGGAGACTTCTTCTGTCTTACCTGCTGTTCCCCTCAGCAGTGTATTTCAGTAGATACCCCTATTCTGCTCCCCCCTCCCCACCCTGTCTCTGGTGAATCCTCTCAACCTTTCCCCCACCTCTAGCCTACACCCCAGTACTTGTATGCATAAATACATAAAAATGAATCTTTTTTAAAAAATAAAAAGACTGCCTACTTTACAGTTAAGCCCAGAGTAGGAAATGTATTTTAGTATTTGGTTATATACAAATTTATTGACTCCTCATCCATTTCCATACTGTACTCTTCATACTGCACATACACTTCACACTCTTCAAAGTTTCAAAAATTTTTCATATTGCAAATTAGAAACTTTATTCATTACTCCCCCTTTCTTCCTCCCAACCTGTTTTTTAAAAGTTTACTGTTTCTGTGAATCCGACTACTTTAGATAGCTTATGATATTGGAATCGTGCAATATTTTCTTTTACTGATGAGTTTTTTCACTTTGAAGAAGTTGAAAGTATTTCCTTCTGTTTTAAGGTTGGATAATATCCCATTGTGTGTATATAGCACATATCTGTTATTCATTCATCCATTAATGTACATTCTACTTGTAGCTATTGTGAATAGTGCTGCTGTGAATATGGGTATGTAAATACCTCTTTTGAAATTTTGCTTTCAATTCTTTTTGTTTTATGCTGAGAATGGATTGCTGGGTCATATGATAGTTATATTTTTAGTTTTTTTGAAAAAACTTCATGCTGATTTTTGTAGAGGTTATGACATTTTACAACTCCACAAACAGAATGCAACCTTCCAATATCTCCACAACTTTGTCAGTACTTTATATGTTCTAGATTTTTTTTTTATAAAGTTAAGGTTATGGAGGTTTTTTTTTTTAAGATTTTATTTATTTATACATACAAGCTGGGGTACAGTCGAGAGGCGTGGGGCGGCGAGAGGGTTCACCAGAGACAGAGTGGGGAGCAGAACAGGCATATCAGAAATACACTGCTGAGGGGAGCAGCGGGCGAGGCAGGAGAGGTCTGCCACACCATGTGGGAATCTCCCTGGCTGGGCGTAGAACTCGCTGCCGACAGCTCCACAGTGCAGCGCTCAACCGCTGTGCCACCAGGGAGTCCCTTTATGTTCTAGATTTTTGGTAATAGTCTTCCTGAGGTCTGAGGTGGTATCTTGTGGTTTGTTTTCACTTCTTTGATGATTAATAATTTTGAGCAAGTTTTTATATTCTTGTTAGTCACTTGCATATCATATTTGGAAAAATATCTCCTTAAATTCTTAGCCAGTTTTTATTTAGTCTGTTTTTTTTGTTTTCTCATTGAGTTGAAGGAATTCTTTATATATTTTAGATATTAATCCCTTATCAGACATATGACTTTCACATGCTCTTCCATATTCCATAGGGTGCCTTTCCAATATCTGTTGATAATGTCTTTGTTATACAGAAGTTTTTGTTTGATATAATACCTGCTTGTGCATTTGTTTATTTTTGCTTTAATTATCTGTGTTCTTGGCTTTCTTTTTTATTCTTTGAACAATCTTTGGGAAACTTTATCCAACATCAATATGCTGTCTTGAGCTAGAACTTCAGAATGATATGTAGTTTTCTTTGTATGATGTCCTGTTACTTGCTTAAAAAAAATAATAGCCAGAAATTACAAGATAAATTTCAACTTATTAATATGGTTTGCTGTTTTGAACTCAGCATGCTAGTGCACAGCCACATTAGCTTCTTCTTGTTTCCAGAATCTGTCTTGGATATTCTTGTGAATTCTCATATGTCCTCTCTTTAGAAAACTCTTTCTTCTTCTGTGTGGCAAACTCATGCTCATCCTGTGACAACTTCACAGTACTTTCTCCTAGATGCTTTTGTCTTTGTGTGTAGATTAATCTTACATAACTTCTATTGTAGAATACAATTTTAAGCATACAAAACCTTTATTACAGTGCACGCCACAGAGTATTCAATACACATAAGCTGCTATTACTTTTAGACTTAATAATTATTTTAATAATATGGGTAATTATTTCTGTTATGCATTTATTAATAAGTTTTTCAGAGTAATAAAAATTACATAAACTAAAAATTCTCTAAAAATTATTGTCTAAATTCATCTTCTTATCTTAGAGAAAAAGCTCACCAGCTAACACCAGATTGCAGATACTCTCATGTGGTCAGAGTCACTTTCAAGCCATCTATAGCATAGATGAAAAACAAGGCCAATGTGGAACTTTCATTTCTAATTAAAGACCCTGCTGTTTCCACTGCTTTTTCTTCATTCTTGTTCTTTTCTCAGTATGAAATGTTTTCAACTCTCCCTTCCCTTCTTTTCTTTATCTAATTTTACTGTTACGTTTTAATATTAAACACATGTGCATAATTCTCCAGGAAACTTCACCGGGATAATTGTTAGTCCTCAGTATTTCCAAAATGTCCCATACTTTTGCCCATAAATCTTTCTGTAATTTTTGCCTGCAATTTATAGTTTCCTACTGAACATTGCACTTCTTGAGAGTATAATACTTCATTTTTTTTTTAAGATTTATTTATACAAGCTGGGGTACAGGCCAGAGGCATGGGTCGGCGAGAGGGATCACCAGAGACAGAGCGGGGAGCAGAACAGGCAGATCAGAAATACACTGCTGAGGGGAGCAGCAGGTGAGGCAGGAGAGGTCTGCCGTACCATGTGGGACTCTCCCCGGCTGGGCGTCGAACTCTCATCGCGCACTGCCAACAGCTCCACAGCACAGCACTCAACCGCTGCGCCACCAGGGAGGCCCTAATACTTCATATTTTTATCCTTAATGCCTAACACAGTGTTTGATCTTAGCAGGTTGCCAATACATGTTTGTTCAGTAAATTAGAATTTTGTTACAAATTTCTGCCTGGTCACCAATGTTAATAAGGTAGACTAGACTTCCTTTTTTATCCTTAATTCTGATCAGTAGGGGAGGCTGAATGGCTGACTGTTGAACTCTTCTGGCTAGGTTCATTTCTTAACACTGGAACTCTGAAGAGAAATAGAGAATATTTTTCTAAGACCTTGGGAAAAAATGGACTAAGCTATCCTTTTCATATCTTCTATCTCCTGTATCCCACTTTGGTAACCCCCTGGAATTTCAACGGGTGAAAATACTTCCTGAAAAAAGACATGTTAACCCTACTGACTTGAAATCCCAGTATTTCTTTTGCTTAAGTGTATTCAGTCTGAAAATACAAATGTAAAACCATGTGTTAAACTCTGTAGGATTCTTGGGGCATTGATGGGCAGGGTGTGAAAGTATCCATTTGTAAAGGTTAGAACCTGTAACCTCTGGAGCAAGTACAAAGTTTGTAAACCTGCTTACATAAATAAACATAATTTGGGGAAAAAAAATCCAGTCTTGATAATGCATTTTAACATTGTTTCTGGATGCAGAAATTGTTACATGCTGTTATCATTGCTAAGTATGAAGCTTATACAGATTACTTCCCAATGGAAGACAGTCTAGTAACAGACCACTAACTTCCTTAAATATGTTTAAATGTCAGTAAACAAAATATTTTGAACAAAAATACATTTTGAGATGTGATGAAATATCATATTACCAATTTTAAGATAAAAATATGCTATGTAGTTGACTTTTTCACTGTGCCTCAGCAACTGCAATCACTGGCACCACTTTCTACTTGTAAGAATTGAATCTGTAGCTCTGTATTGAAAGTAAGAAAACATACACAATTAGAGCGATATTTTGAAATTGTTCTTAAAATTATAAAGTTACTGGAATTGGTTTATATGCTAACATATGTTCAGAATTTAAATAAGGAAGCCTCTGAGCATATAGTAACTGTATTTTGTAGTTTTAAAACATATAACTTCCGCTTATATTTGGAAATACATCTTAATTGTATTTACGATTAATTAAAGATTTAAATCCATGCATATAGGTCTCATACAAGTTTAACACATTTTTACTTATGTTTAACATGATTTAGTACTTTAAAAAATTAGGTTGATAAAGCCATTGCTTAATAGAGTAAAAAGTATACGTGGAAATTTTGTTTTCTAACTGCTTTTTAAATGTAAAATATATGTTCCTAGTGAGGCAATCATTGAATTTTATCTATGACCAAAACAATCTTCATAGATTTCTTTTAATAATATGACTTCCTGCTAAAATTTTGCATTATTTCTTGTCTGCTTTCTGCCTTTCTTTTTTCTCTTCTGAGGTTATTCATCATTCCCTCATTCAGATAAATTCCACGAAAACTTTTTTTTTAAATGTCAAGCACTATGCTGGGATCTAAAGATTTACCAGGAAGCTCAACATACTTAGTTCCTTAATGGGGCAAGCCAGAAGTCCATTTTTTTCCTCATCTTATACAGATGTTTTGCAAATAGTTACTTGAATGAACCCAATGCTCAAGAGACAGATTTGGATTCAAAATAATCCAGATGGATTGTAAATCCAATGAGGCTGAGCAGAAGTAAAAAACAATACCACCACCACCGCATAATTACAAACATTGTAAGTTGTAGTATAGGGTATGAAAAAGAACTTGAGGCTGAAATGGATAAAGAGGGGCCAAAATGAAGAGTGATGGAGATCTGTTTCACATAGTCAGAAAAGATCTCTCTCAGTGATTGCTATTTAATTTGAGCTCTACATACTATAAACAGATTTTGATAAGAAGTGGACACACATTGGTTGTCAATTATGCACACCTGAAACTTATATAATGTTTTCAGTGCAGTGTAGTGGAAATGTCTAGATGATCAGACCTTTTCTGGAAATGTCAGATGGTTGTATTTTAGCTTTGCGGATTGTGTACTCTAAATACACAATTCTGCCATTATAATATCAATGTAGTAAGACAATATATAATGCATAAGTGTGATTGAGTTTTAGTATAATTTTATTTACAAAAACAGGCAGTAGACCAGATTTTGCCTACAAACCAAGTTTACTGATTTCCTGATTTAGTTATTGATAATATATAATTTTCAAAAGCATAAATGTCATGACTATCATGTAAAATATAAAATGAATACATATCAGAGATTTTCTTCAGTTCATTAATTATTAGTAATGAACTAGTGAGATGTTTTAACTAGTAAGATGTTAAAACCATTCAAAAACGTATTTGAGAAACTAGATTTTTAAAGGTAAATTTACGACAAGTATGCTAGGTTATATACAAAACGAATTATTATCTATGGAAGCCACTAACCTCATCCATCATATTAAATTATAGGTATTTTCATGGAACAAAATCTCTGACATGGTGCCAAATTACTTCACCCAGTTTTGGACATTTGTTAAAATAGTAAACAGTTGTTCTTCATTGGGCCTTTCTAAGTCCTTGGGTTACATTTAAAGGATATGACAGAACACAAACCAGAGATTGCTTGGGCCCCAAGTGGCCTCAAGTGCCATGGTGAATAATCGTGGTGACCAAGGGAGAATCCTACAAAGAACTAGTAACTTTCAAAGGACGCTATGATTAAACATGTTATACCAACAAAAAAAGATTTTTTTAAAATCTTTTCCCTAAGTTTGTACTATCTGAACATACTGAGATCAAAATAATTACATATTTCAAAGTGTGCATTAAGTATATATTGCTACAAATACAGTATCTTAAAATACCAAAAATTTATGCCACAGTTCTTTAGGTTAGAGGTCTGCCACAGGACACACTGGTCTAAAATCAAGATGTTGACTCATTTGTTTTCCTTCTCATAGCTCTAGGAGAGAATCATCCCTTTTTCTTGCAGTATCTAGAGGCTGCCTGCAGTCCTTGGCTGTTGGCCCTCTTTCTCCATCTCCAAAACTTTCACCATTGCGTCTATCTCTGATCCTTTCTTCTGCCTTTCTTTCATCATCAAGTGATTAGACTTCCATTATGTGGTTAGACTGGGTGTAGGGATAATCTAGTGTGATCTCCTCCTGAGTACAGTCAGGTGATTAGGCTCCTTAATTGAATCTGAAACCTTAATTATTTTTTTGGTTTGTAAATTAACATAGTCATACCTTGCCAGGGATGTCATCTTCTGGGGAAGACATTATTCTGCCTAGCACATACTATTAACATTATTTTTATAATTTCAGATGCCTCTACTTATTTAGCTATATAATTAGTGCTACATTTATTAACCTATCTGAGCTAATTTCTTCGTCTGTAAAATAGGTCTTTGAAAAATTGAATTTGAAAATTGAAGTACCTAATAGAGAATTTGCACACTATATACTTTTAGCCATTGAAGCTAATGAATCCCTCATATCTAAAAATTAGCTATGTCCCTGTGTACTTTAGGTAGAAAAAAGCAGATGCATCGAGAAGAAAGCACATAATTAGCATAAGTGCTTACCTGAAAATGATTTATTTTCATGATATAGACAAGAAGAGAAAGAGATAAGCTGAACAGAGAAAACAAAGCTATGTAGCACCCTCCCTTTTTATATAATTATGTATTTTGGGTTATCTCTTAATAGTAGTGATAAAATCACTCCCCCAAATTATCCGTGTTTGAAATATTAGATGGTGTGAGAAGTATTTGAAGAAATATTTATTTTAAATCTTCTTATTTTTACAGTCTTTTTTGAGATCTTAAAATTTAGCATATTAAAAAAATGTAAAAAATTACTCTGAGTAAATTCCCTGCTTTTCCAGAAGTTGAGCTTTAAAGATCTCTAGCTATTTGGTGGGGTTTTTCCCCTATGTTTTAATTATTTTTTTTTTATAATAAGCCCCTTAGGGAGAGGATTAACTTGTTGAATTTTTTTGTTGTTGTTGTTGCTTGATTGGTTTGGAGATTTTCAGCCACTTAACATTTTTCAGTTTAGAGATAAAGCCTCTTCAGCTCCAGGCTCAGTAAGAGCCCAAGCTGCTGTATTCCAAGAGGAGAGGGTATCTCAGTCTAACTTGGTCTGGGAATTAAATAGCACAAGACATTGAAATTTTGACTTGACTACCTCATTAGTAGCATATAAAGTAGCTGTGATAGTGGTTCTAACAAATCCATCTTGTGGAAAACAATGGTGCACTCAGAAACACATAATAATATAAGGCTGGATGCATTAACACTCCACCCTGATAGCCTTTTCCTGAAGGAGAGGAGAAGCAGATGTTTTTTTCCCCCAGTATTTAACACAGTTGATTGTGCATGACTAATTCTTTTGCTAATCTTGTCTGGTGTCAATCTTTTGGTGTTTAGTGGAGGTTTCCTTTGGGGATTTGGCAGTACACATGGCTAACCTGCATGCTTCTTTATCTCCAGAGCTCTAGTAAAATATTAGCACACAAAGCTAAATTGATTTGGAAACATAAGGTACAAAAAAAGCTGGTTTTATGCAAATGTTAACACTGTATAAAAAAGCTCTTAGACATTATTTAAAGTGCAGTTTCACCTCACTAACTGGCTCACTGACATTTGGATGGTTGCTAAAATTAACCATTTAGAAAAACTAAAGCTTTGCTGTTCCTGGGACCCTGATGTAAATGTTGGTACCTTACATCATGGTTCACCCCTTGTATGATTATACAGCCAAGTTTTCACTTATGCCAAGAGAGAAATTATCCAGAAGAGCAGAGTATCCAAAACTCATTTACATTTGGCTTTGGACTTACCTTCCCAGTTATAATTGGCTTTGGACTCTATAAAAATTAGTTTGTATTCCCTAACCACATGGCAACTGACATTATGAAAAGGTGACCCAGTAAGTGGTAGGTGGCAAGGTGTTTGATGCACAATACACAGCTAAAAACTTACAGCTGAGCTGTGGATTAGCTGTAAGTTTTGATAAATGAATTTTTGTTATACGAATTGTTGTATTAGATTCGGGTACTTATTTCTTAGAGTAATACCATGTACAAATTGGTGCTTCAATTATTTACTGAATAAATGAGAAACAGTTTTTACATGTAGCATAAGTCATCCGTTAGAGGTACTGAAAATTTAATTTTATTTAACTATAATTTAAAACGGTAAGTTGTAAAACATTTTGGTCAACACTGTTTTGAAGCAGCAAGTTGTATTAAAGCAAAAAGGCAATCATTAATAAAAATTATGCAATAATGATCTATGCAATTTCCCATTTGATTCCATCTTATTTCATTGGATAATTGGTGACTATACCATTACCAAGAAGTAAAAGAAAACAAGGAAATAAATAAAGAAGTAACTAAGGATGATTATTTTAAATCATCCTTAGAAGATATCCTTGAGTATTGTTCCTCTGAATGTACATTTGGTATATAAAATAAATACTTACAATAAATACTTAATACCTAATAAATAATAAATAAATAAATTAAGGAAGTATTAGTATGAGACTGAGGTGCAACCAGGGCCCCTAAACAAATGGAGTGCATGCTGTAAATGGAGTCCTTTCAGCTGCTGCATAAAGACAAAGGAAGCAATGTGAAACAGCCTTTTTTTTTTCAATTTTTTTTTTAAGATTTATTTTTGATTTATACATACAAGCTGGGGTACAGGCCAGAGGCGTGGGGTGGCGAGAGGGTTCACCAGAGATGGAGCGGGTAGCAGAACAGGCAGATCAGAAATACACTGCTGAGGGGAGCAGCAGGCAAGGCAAGAGAGGTCTGCCGCGCCATATGGGACCCTCCCCAGCCGGGCGTCGAACTCACGTCGCCGCTGCCGACAGCTCCACAGCGCAGCGCTTAACCGCTGCGCCACCGGGGAGGCCCCCTAAGCTTTTTTTTTTTTAAGATTTATTTTTATTTACTTATGCATAGAAGAACTAGGGCCAGAGGTGCAGGGGTTGTGAGAGGATTCACCAGAGACAGAGTGTGGAACAGAACAGACGAATCTACTGAAATATACTGCTGAGGGGAGCAGCTGACGAGGCTGCGCCGTGTGCCTGGGGATCAGACTCCAACTGATAGTGCTGAGACTTTAAACCCTGCACTGCCAGAGAGTCCCCAAGTGTGAAACATCTTTAATAGAATTAGTGTGCATATAGAGAGAAGAAAGAAGTTTCTAATTTCCCAGTAAAACACTGCAAAATACCCAACCCCTTGTGGGTAAACGTCCTGCCACACAGGGTTGACCCCAATGGAGATGCTGAGGCCTGAAAGTTTGCTGTATATTAAGACACATTCTTGTGGGTAATAGCAAGAAGGGGTAGAAAAGGGATAGGTAAACCTGGGACAAAAGAAGAGATGCAGAAATATAAATAAAGGTAACAGCTGCCATTGTCAGCCTTCCTACATGTCTCTCATTCCTTAGATTCCCCGCAGCGCATCTCTTTCAAGTGTCTATACTTGTCTCTCCTCAATGTGTTTCATCCAGGTGTCCTTCCTAGCATTACCAGGGTGCAAGTCAGGCTGCAGAGCAGTCAACAAGAGCTCTCTGTAGTCTACATACCTTCCATGTTATATAGCTTCACTTGGCCACTTAGCTCCACTCTTCATTCCCAGTAGGTAATCCAAAGGTTCTTCATGAAAGTGGGGATGGGAAACATGGTGCCTCTCCTTATAGAACCATATTTATTCAGTTCATTTAATTTTAGTAAGAATAAATGATGCATATAAGAAGCTTGCATTTAAGTGGAAATATTTCAATATGTTATAAATTTTATCAGCATTTCTGTAATATAATCATGATTTTTCACAAAAATATTTCATGTCATATTGCATATTCCCATTGACAGCAATTTTGAAAGCATTATACTTGAAGAAGGTTGTGGGTGTAATAGTCATAATCTCATTTTCTTGGACATTTTAGGAATGCGTGTGTATTACAGTACATACATGCAAACTATCATATATTTTGCTTTCTGATTTAAGGCTGATACCTCAATTGTGATTTTGAAAAGCATTAGAGTAATCTGTTTATGTAATTGAAACATGTTATCTAAATTACTTAAATAACTTAAATAAAAGTTTAGATACTCCCTTTAAGATGACATTTTTGAGATAGAGCAATAAACACTATACTGGAATTATTATAATTTTATTTTCATAAACTACTGTAAACTTGTAATGGCAATTTATTAAAAAATATAAAATGTAATTTATATTCTGTATTCTAGTTGCTTACCTAATATAAAGTTATGTGCTATATATTTAACTATTTTTCCCATTGAAACTTAAATGTAGAGGATGAAAAATTGACATAAAATTTTTCTATAAACATTGTTCATTTTCATCATGTGTATTTTGGCCTTGTCAAGGAGGGAATTTCTAGAAAAAGCACAAAAGACGTGCCAGTTTCTGTTTTTGGTTTGGTTTGTTTCCTTTCCTCCTTTGGGATCTCCTTTTTCCCGTTATTGTCTCTATCACTGTGCATGTGGGTGCACTATTTCTGAACATTTCCTTAGTTATATTTTTATACAAAACTGTAGTGTTTTGGTGGCTAAAGCTATTCTCTGAGATGGCTTCATTTGAAACTTGAGTCTCTTTTTTCTTAAAACTTTATTATTTTGGATATGTTATTAACCTTTCTGTACCTCAATTTTCTCCTCTGTAAAACAAAAATTATTATTTTGTGCTTTCTTCATAGAGGTATTATCAGGATTACATTTGATGCTCTCTTTTAAAGGTTTAGAATATGACTTTATATACACAATGAATATTAGTCATTATTAACCTGAATTATTTAGTTTATATTTCTTTTACCATCTGCTCTCTTCTGAATTTTATTTGTTACAAATAGGTTATGAAGCAAACTTGTGTAAAATATAGAATTCAGAAGTCGATTGTGAGAGAACCTATTTTTAAGTCATCAAGCTTTGTAGAACTCTTCAAATTACACTAAAAGTACTCTACTAATTTGCTTTTTCACAGGGTTTCTCATGGACAAGAGTTTGCTACTTTTTTTTTTTCACTTTGTATTCTCTTCTTACTACTCTATTTTGTAGCAGAAAATGAGAAACAAGCAGCAGCAATGAACCTGTCATTTAACTAGTTGAGATGGCAGGAGTGAAATGAAATATATAGGACTCAGAGTGCCTTCTCTATCCCCTGCTGTGGCAATTTTTATCAAGTCAATTGTGTCATCACCTTACCAGAACCTTCTCTCACATACAAAAATAAAACTAGGGTACTGATAAAGAAAACAGAGAATATGTAGCTGAGAGACTGCTGGCAACATTGAAGTCAATAAACTTGTTCTATGAAAATACTGATAACTGCATTAAAAATCTTACCCAAAGGAAATGTAAGTAAATTAATTAAATGTAGGTCACACAATTCATTAGTGTCAGACTTGTCTCCAGATCTCTGTGATTTGAAATCACTACATTTAAGCTCAACCTGATACCTGCAGCATAATTGCCCAAGAAAGTTCATGGATTTACTAACGAGTAAAAAATGTATTTACTCATATAGTATATTCTTTAGGTACCTACAGTGAGCCAGCCCTATTTTAGGTACTTGGAATAATGCTGTGACTAATACATTAATAATGTAGTGAATATCTCATGACAGTTGTATTCTGGAGGTAAATGAGAAAATAACAATAAAAACTACTGTATTGTGATCAATTGAATGAGCGAAATATAATATGTGATAGAGTTTGATGTTTTAGCAGTAAAGTCACTAGTTTAGAAAGCTATCACTGATTTTAATGACATTAGATAGCAGCCTTGGAAGGATCTTGCGGAAGAAGCCACCAGCATAGGAATAATAAGAAAGATCCTAAAATTGGAAGGGATTTTGTTAAATTTAAGAAAATGAAAAATGACCAGTATAGTTGAGTTTACTGAGAGGTCTGTGGACTGAGATTATTAAAGTCATAGTTAGGGCACTGGGTTTATTCCAGATCCAATATATGACATTAGAATGTTACAAATAAGAGAGTGTGAGTGACATTATTTAATTTCTACTTTAAAACATCCCTATAGAGTATAATTTTTAATGGGACAAGAGAAGAGAGCAGGATTGAAGTGTATACTATTTTGAGCCCATCAAGAAATGACAAAGTGTATATATCAACCAAAAGTATAGCTTGACAAATATTTATGCATGTTTGAACTTGATATCATAGTCACTGGCACAAAATGCTCAAATATATAACTACTATTTGTATTAAACATAATTTCTGTCTTCAAATAACTTAATGTGAATCTGGAAAGATTTTAGGAATATGCATACTCTAAATTTTTTTAGATATATTTTATTTACTTATGCATACAAGAACTGGGGTATAGGCCAGAGGTGTGGGGGTTGGGTGAGAAGATTCACCAGAGACAAAGTGGGAAGCAGAACAGGCAGATTTACTGAAATACACTGCTAAGGGGAGCAGTGCATGAAACAGGAGAGGTCTACAGATTAGCTCTCTGGCTAGGGATCAAACTCAGGCCACAGTGGCTGGCGGTAGCTTGATAGCACCGAGACTTTAGCCCCTGTGCCACCAGGGAGACCCCACACATACTCTAAATTTATTTATTTTTTAAGCTTTTTTTTAAAAAGATTTATTTATTTATGCATACAAGTTGGAGTACAGGCCAGAGGTGTGGGGCAGCGAGAGGGTTCACCAGAGACAGAGGGGGGAGCAGAACAGGCAGTTCGATGGAAATACACTGCTGAGAGGAGCAGCAGGAGAGGCAGGAGAGGTCTGCCATGCCATGTGTAAATCTCCCCCGCTGAGCATTGAACTCATGCCGCAGCTGCCGACAGGTCCATAGTGCTGTTCTCAACCCATTGCGCCACCAGGGAGGCCCCATACTCTAAATTTAATTGCTTTTTAAATTATAATTCTTAGAGAAATAGTGCTTTGTTCTTTCTTAAATGATTTGTACCAACAATTGGATTGATAACATCCAGGAGTCAACAAGCATGCATTTGAATGAAGGAGGGAAAAGTATTATAATTTCCAAGAAATAATTCAAAGTCGACATAAAAGTCAGTTATAGCCTTCTGAAGTTAGTCTGTGTAGCATCATGTAAGATGACATTTTGGTTACCCACTGAAAATGCAATGATGGTAAAAATAAACACTGTTTTTGTCTGTAAGAGTCGTATTCTTTCTGTTTAAGCAATCCTTATCACCTATAAAATAAAATAACAGATTTATTAAAATTTAAAACAATCAATTTTCAAGTGAATTGAGTTCATGTTTTACCATTTTAAATATGTTAAACACCTCTAGAGATTTATAAACACAGTGACTAGTTATTGCTCTGACCTGTGAAGTAGAATAGGTAAAATGATATTTAAGAATATAAAATTTAAATCCCAAATTGAGAGTTCCTTATTTTTGAAAATTAAGAAAAGTCAACCTAATAAAATGAGATCACAGGGTATGGATTTCCATTGTCCATGTAACTAGTAGTCCATGGTTTATTAATAAATAAATATTCACATAGAGTTGTATAATTCACCCCATGGAAGATTTATGTTAAGTTTAATTCACCATCTTGAATTTGTAGTTAACTACCAGATGCAGTTATTACTTGCTATTGAAAGGTTATTCCAATATTAATGTTATTGAAAGGTCTCTGCATTAAGATCATTTAAGACTGTGATAATGAAGGTTATTGTAAGGACATTGCTCATTCCAAATGTGAGGAAATTTCCTCAGAGGGTACAAATGGGAGGGTTTCGTGGCATGGTCTGATTTCTACTATTAAAATTACTGTAGATTTTCCTCTAGAAAATAAGTTCTACAGGGACAAGAGAGGATATCTGAAGGTGACAGACCTGATAACAGAATCCCAGAAAATAAGTGGTGTCATAGGGTACTGCAAAATGAGTTTTACTACCCATTTTGCCTAAATTTATTTCCTTTAAGATTTATACCAGTTACCTTGATACTCTAATTTTAGATGTCATATCTGACTTCTTGTTAAGAGCTTGGTGGTGGGTATGGTATGATAATATATACTTGAAGAAATAATAGGATCCTTTATTTCTGGATCACAGACAGTAATTAGACCAATGTCACCTTAATATATATATATATATATATATATTTTTTTTTTTTTAAGTGTTTTACAAAAGAGAGAGAGGCAAGTCAAAGCAGGCAGCTGATTGCTTAAATGAACTGCTGGAGAAGTCAAAGTTTAGGACTTAAGGGAGTTGAGTGGAGAGCTGGAGCAGGAATAATATTTTGTGGGCATGGGGTGGATCTTGGACCCAGAGGTCCAAAGGATTTTTTTTGGTGGGTCCAGAGAGTGAGTTGAGTATAATTGGAAGAGAAACCCAGGAAAAAGCAGTATCCCATGTTATGGATGTCTTT
Organism: Scalopus aquaticus; assembly: GCA_004024925.1. Classification (NCBI taxonomy): domain Eukaryota; kingdom Metazoa; phylum Chordata; class Mammalia; order Eulipotyphla; family Talpidae; genus Scalopus; species Scalopus aquaticus. The sequence continues at coordinate 21,177 of PVIJ01010294.1, forward strand.
ATATTAATATAAATATGAATAGAAATACTTCTCTGTATTCTATTCTCAATTTGGTCTTCCTAAAGAACCAATGGAAAAAAATGTTTCTTATGAGAGCTCCCTAAGATATGTAACTATAAGAACTGTTTTTTTTTTTTTTTTTTTTTTTTTTTTTTCCGATTAAAGGGACCCTTTGCCTGGCTGTTGCCAGTTAAGACTTCTTTAGTATATTTATTCCAACAATTGTTTAAAGTAATTTGCTGTTTTATTGGAGAGACTCAGAGATAACTTTTCCTGGCTTCTAATATGAAACCCTAAAAACAAAATACTATGCATATTTAATATCAAGGGTCAAGCATTAACCAAAGTGACCAAACATTAACATGTATGTATCAGCAGTAATTTTTTAAAAAGTCCCTTACTGTGGAAAAATATACAGATTTTCATAAACTTTGTATTAAATACAGATGAAATAAAAATGTAAACATTCTTAGCATTCAGGTAGGGTCACCAAGTCAAAATGTTTGAATATCTAATATGTTGTAAAAGCAAACTTTCAGGTTTTTTACAATTTTGTCAGGTACTAATTCTGTAACTGTCTCTAGTAATAAAGAGATCAAACAGAAGTGCTGAAGAAAGACCTCAAGATAAGAATTGGCAAAATATTGGTTTCAGTGCTTAAAGATTTGAGTTCCTGTCCTATGTTAAAGTCAGTCATACTTTTGGGTTTAGGTTATTTTGCTGTAAGGTAAGGATTTCCATGGAGTGAGCTCTTCTGGAGTTGCTCTTCATTCCATGTGTCAGGAGATTAGGGTAGTTTCTCTCTGCTGTGAACCTGGATTGAGGAACTTCAAAGAGACCATGCTGAGAAATTGATTTGTATGCCCTGGAGATTGGGGGTGGGGGACAAAGTGTTTTATTATTAAAATCATTCTGAAATATTTAAATATCTATTGCAAACCCTGCAGGTTGCATTTGGCACAAACTGCATTTCACAGACACTGAATAAATGGGGCATATTTTCATTTTGACCAAGTGCAGAATTTTTGTGATGAAACTCTGGCCTGTAATTTTACTAAATCCTGCCTAAGAGTCTCACCTGGGAGAATGAGGTGCATAGCTGGAAAGGTAGATGCATTCCATCCTATACCCATGGTATGAGGCAGAACTTTAAGCAGCCAGCTAGCAACACATACTCACCCACAAAAAAGGAAACTGATTAGACACCCTTGAGGAATCCATGAAAGGGCTCAAGCACAAGGGAACCATTTTCTTAAATCATTTGCCAAAGCCTTGGAAATTGGTACCAAATTGATGTAAGACAAATAAGATCCCTTCTGCTTTCAACTACAAGAGGAATCACAGTGAGTAGAGGTGGATGAACAGAAATAATGGGAGGGAAAATAGGGAACAGTTCACTTTGCTTCTTCACTTCTGTCCCATTTGCCATAAGCCTAAGCTTGTGAGAGCAAATGAAATCATTTTCTTTGTAAGTACCCAGAACTGAACAACTAAATCGATGCATTGAGATTTTTTTTTTTTTTTTACATCTTAAAAGGGCACATTTATTAGGAAAAGGAGAAAAGAAAAAAGAGATACACGCAGATGTTGGGGTGCCAGGTGCTAAGTACAGTCTTTTCCTGTACTTCCCAGGGAAAAGTTCTACACATTAGAAACCTCCTCTTGAATGCACTTCCCTGCCCCCACAGATTTCTTTCTTGGAAGAGATTGTCTCTTTGGCCTGTCTATCTGGGTGCTACTTCTTAAGACTTTTGTTGTATAAGTACTGGTCATCCACAGTCCAGTTCTACTTCTGTGTAGATTAATCCATCTGTTGTAATCATGGGAGGAATAATCACAAGTTACCCCCGTTCTGTATTTCAGACCACCTCAAGGTTGGGACTTTTTTTTTTTTTTTCCCAATTGCATATCCACAAAAAAACTTTGATGACTTTTGAAGAATGTCACTGACGAGAACTATTTTATATTCTCTCATCAGCCATTTATTTTGTACAAACTTACATTAAAAAAAAATAAAGACAAAGGGCTTCCCTGGTGGTGCAGGGGTTAAAGACACAGTGCTATCAAACTATCACCAGCCATTGCAGCATGAGTTCAATTCATAGATAGGGAGCTGACCCACATGGTGCAGCAGACCTCTCCTGTCTTGCCCACTGCTCCCCTAACCAGTGTATTTCAGTGGATCTGCCTGTTCTCCCCACTCTGTCTCTGGTGAATCCTCTCACCCCCTGCACCTTTGACCTCCACCCCACTTCTTGTATGCATAAATAAATAAATCTTTAAAAAAATAGACAAAGTTCAACCCTGTCATAAACATGCACTAAGTGGTTAATGTGGTAAAGGTGCAGGAACTGATTTTTTACAAAAAAAGAGTGATCTTTCTTTTGTTTAGCTCATTCACCATATAATCAATGAAAGGGAACTCTTGGTTCTCATTATCCTGCTGAGAACTTTCATTTCTGTTTCATCCAATAGTTATAAAATTGTCAAGATAGAGTGTGTGTGTGTGTGTGTGTGTGTGTGTGTGTGTGTGTGTGTGTGTATGCACTTAAAGTTTTTTTTCTGGCCCTCTCATTTTTTTAATCTCTATAGGTGTGTTATGCACTTGCTATCATAACATCTGTACTGTTATTTTTATCTAGAAAAGTTAACAATGTTGCTTTAATTGTATCTCAGTGATTTATAACTGAACATCTTGTCCTTGTTTTTAATAGCTGAAGATGCTTGTGGAGGAACAATGAGAGGATCCAGTGGCATCATATCCAGCCCAAGTTTTCCTAATGAATACCATAACAATGCTGACTGCACTTGGACCATTGTAGCAGAGCCTGGGGACACAATTTCACTCATATTTACTGATTTCCAAATGGAAGAAAAATATGATTACTTAGAAATAGAAGGTTCTGAGCCACCTACAATATGGTAAGTAGATAGTTTTTATTAACTTCCCCTTGATGTTATTGCGTAAGGCAAACTAAGGATCAAAGAACAGCTGTATGTGGCCTTTAAAGTTTGATTATTTAAAGTAACTTATAGTTACAGGAAATTATCTGGGACAGTGTCAGAGCTAGGGAATTTTTTTGAAGATCAGAGTACTGATATAGCAAACAGATTAGAATTTTGAAAGCTGGGGCTTTCTATCAGTATTTCCTTATCACTCAATGAAAGGTAATTCTAGGTTATCAGATGTCTTATAAGGGAATAAAAGTTGTTTGTGCCATAATCTACAGTTGTGTTCTTTAGCATGCTAGTCCATAATTGGCGATTCCCTTTGAGTTAAGTGAATAGTTTTGGAGATAATTTGTATTTGTTTTTGTAGTCAGATCTTTTACATACCATGTTTATATGAAGGCAAAAATTAAGTACCGTGATCTGAATAAGTATAGTTCATTTCTCTACCGACTCAAGGCATGGTTTCATGAGCACTGAAGAGTTTTTAGAACATACTTTTAGTACATAATTTTTTTTCAAGAAAATGTTTATGCTATTTTAAAAATTTGAATCCACAGATAACATTAAAATTTAAAGTATGTTACGAGGCAATAATTGAGTTCAAGTAGGAATGATAAGGCTGGTGAAGTGAAGAAATAGGTCAAGACTAGAGTACCAAGGGCCATTAAGCTACATAAAGTATTTGGTAAGAACAGTAGAAAGTTATTAAAGTGTTTTATCAAAAACGGTTACATGAAGAGGTTTGAGTTTTCAAATGATTATTTTTACTGAAATGTAAAGATTGATTTTAAGTGGGACTTGATTAGTTGTGGTAAGATCTCTGAAGAATGATTGTAACAATTCAAGAAAAATTCTTTGTAACTTGGGTCAGGATGTAATTGATGGAGATAACGAAGTAGAGTAAGTTGTGAGATACTTAGGAGGCATAATAAAATGACTATATAATACAATGAGGAGTGATAAACTGACATTCAAATAAAGTGTCGTTTTCTGACTTGCATAAATTGGTAACGGCAGTAGAGATAATTTGTTAAGTTAGAAATGTTGAAAGGAAGACAAGTTTGGAGATTGCTTTAGATATAGTTTGAAGACTGAGGGATACTATTAAAATATTTAATATACAATTGCATCTGTCTATGTGAATCAGGAGCTCTGAGTAGAAACATAATTGACATGTAGTTGATACTGATGATAAGTGAACTAGTAAGTGTCAGTAATATTGACTAGATAGCAGCAGGATGGAATAAGACAACAAGAGAAACTTCAATTAATTTGAGCATCAAAAACATTTAAGTGCTAGTCTTAGAAGGATGAGGATGTGCATTCAGAGAGGTAGGAGGAAATTTAAGGGAATAAAATATCACACAGAAAAATTAAGATGAGTGTGAAGAAGGAAGGGTAGAGAACTTGCTGGGCTGCTGCTAAAAGGACACTAGGTAAATTATTTATTCCAAAAATGTGTTCATACTTGAGTAGGCTTTAGCAAAACTACCAACTAGTTCACTCATATTAATGCATAACTTTTTTTTTACATTTTAAAAGGACAGGTTTATTAGGAAAAGAAGAAAGAAAAAAAGGCACTTGCATAGATATAGGTGGGCAAGAGTTTAATGCATAATTGAAGACAAGACAAAAATAATGCACTTAGGTAGACCTACTGTGTTTTTGTTTGCATTTTCTTCTACCTTCAATCCCTCAAAACTTAGAGTTATTTGTTACTCTTTCTATGTTAATTTCTTGCGGGTATGCCATGAAAAGCATTCAAATGTTAAATAATTCAAAAATTACTGTTTGAAAATGGCTTGTTCTACAGTGACACTTATTGCAGTTACAGTAATGTGGATGATGATACTTTGAATTTCCAATAAGTATATCTGTTGTTATATAGCTGATTCCATCAAAATGACATTTTTTTTTAAATTTTAGAACATATTTGACAACTAGATATAACAAATTAGAAAATGATCTTTCATAGCATCCTTTTCAGTTTTTTCCCAGTGAACTCCAGATACCAAATCTAACACATTTTCTCCTGTGGTCATAAAATTCCCCCTTTATGTTCATATAGTCACTTCTTGTTTTCAGACTGATATTCTTAGTAGTGATTTGTATGTCCCTTATCTGCAAATATCTATTTGTGTGACTCTGTGCTTCTTGAGCAATGTAGCTTGTCCAGTAATAGCATCAGAACCACAAATTGCTTTTCTCATCATTTTCTCCTTAAATGACACAAGGCCACTTATTTCCCTCTTACTTAGAGACAAAATAGTAACTAAGAAATTCATTGCTTAACTGTCTTTTTTTTAAGATTTATTTTTTATTTATACATGCAAGCTGGGGTACAGGCCAGAGGCATGGGGCGGCGAGAGGGTTCACCAGAGACAGAGCCGGTAGCAGAACAGGCAGATCAGAAATACACTGCTGAGGGGAGCAGCGGGCAAGGCAGGAGAGGTCTTGTGGGATGTGGGATTCTCCCTGGCTGGGCGTCGAACTTGCGTCGCCGCTGCTGACAGCTCCACAGCGCAGCGCTTAACCTCTGCGCCACCGGGGAGGCCCCTCATTGCTTAACTATCTTTTTAAATTAGTGTTGCGTACAGTAAATTTTAGGTAGATTTGTCAAAATACTGGTTATATAATGAAACATCAGCAGTGTCATTTGACACTTTTCTATAAAATGATACAAATGCCTAAACTTTATTTTTTATAAATGTCAATTTAAAGATACCTTGTGTCAGTAAATTATTGTATATTGTATACAATATATACAATACAACATATTCTGTATACAAAATATTGTATATAGTATTTAAACACTATGAAACAACATTCATTTTTAATTGTATTAGTCACAGAATTGATTTATAACATGATCTGTGAATAACTGAAATAAAATTTTAAATTCAGTACCGGTCCTCCAAGCACATTAAATTCTTTATTGTTCTCATACCATTTTAAAGATCTGGTTGACAAATGAGATATTTTATTTCAGGTAGCATTACTTTGGTTTTTCTTATTAGTATGCATTGCTGATATACGACTTTCAATTCATAGTAGATTTCAAAAGAGAAATGTAAATAGGGGAGACAATCACATTCTTTTGATTAAAGTTATAAATGGTTGTTTTGACTTCAGTCCCTCATTGAAGGTTTGGGAAATTGCCACTAGTTATTAAATTTGTTGTTTCAGTTCTTGAAGTTCATACAGTGAAGCAGGACTTACTGTATCCAGCGTTTAACTTGGAAATAAATAAGTATGCCAGCCCAACAATTTTCCTGCACAAAGAGTATTAACAGCTAGTTAGTGCCTCTCTTATAAGTTGTATATACTAGATCATTAAACTCTGGTTTACTGAACAACATTATATGATCGAACAAGGATGCATGAGAGCCACTGAGTTATTAGTGGATGATAATACTTTATGAGAATTGATGGATGTCCACTGACTCCATTGCAGGGGAATGATAAGTGATATAGGGTAATGAAACCTGAGTTCTAGTTTCAGTTTTGACTCTGTTTATAGATGAAAATGGACAAGGTATGTCATCTCCCTTTATATCAGTTTCCTCATCTGTGACATCCAAGGCTTCTCTCAACTCTAATATCACATAATCTTCGCTGTTTAGGTGCTATCACAAGAGCAGGGGAGCGGAAAGTAACTTCATATTGCCTTATTTACAAAGCATTGGATGCAGATTTGGATTAGATTCTCTTTAAATTACTTCCAAACTTAATCTGCTTGAGAGCTTACTAAAATTCCATTCATTTAGTGTTCATTCAGCAAATACTTTTTGGGTATTTATTTATTTATTTATTTTTATTTATTTTTTTATATTTATACATACAAGCTGGGGTATAGGCCAGAGGTGTGGGGCGGCGAGAGGGTTCACCAGAGACAGAGTGGGGAGCAGAACAAGCAGATCAGAGATACACTGCTGAGGGGAGCAGCGGGCGAGGCAGGAGAGGTCTGCCGCACCATGTGGGATTCTCCGTGGCCGGGCGTCGAACTCGCGTTACCGCTGCCGACAGCTCCACAGCGCAGCGCTTAACCGCTGCGCCACCGGGGAGGCCCCCTTTTTGGGTATTTAAAATATGGGAGACATTGTTCTAAATGAATCAGTGACCAAAATGACAGGGATTTGCTCATGCAGAGCAAATACCCTGTTGGGAGGGAAAGACAATGAACAGTGACCACTATAATTAAATAACACACTCTGTCTAGAAAGTGATAACAAAAGAAAAGATGGAGAAGGTTCAGTGAGGTTAGGAGAGCAGGAGTTGGGGTGATGAAAATATAGCTTGCCTAATTGAGAAGTTGTAGTTTGAGCAAAATCCTGAAGGAAGAGGTCTGCTGCGCCATGTGGGAATCTCTCCAGTAGGGCTATGAACTCACATTGCCGCTGCCAACAGCTCCACAGTGCAGTGCTTAACCGCTGCGCCAGCAGGGAGGCCCAAGTTTGTCAGTTTCTATAATCACTTGAATGATGAATTCTAAAATTTCATGACTTTCACCTTTTGAAATTACTCTCTTTCTATAGGAATTAATTGAAGGAACATGACAGGATGGCGTGTTACTAGGAGTAATTTGAGTGCTGATTGGCTACCACAAAGCTTTTCAGAATGAGAAAATGAATTTTGACAATCATAGCAAAACTGAGCCTATCTCGTTAGAGCAGAGTAACATTAATGAAGTTCACATGATAGAAAGAAGTGGGTATTTTAGTTCAAATTATTATTATTTTTACTCTAACCCTTGCTTCTCATGTTCCAGTTATACTGGCCTTTCTTTAGTTCCTAAAAAAATGACATAATTAAGACCTTCACATATATTATTTTATCTTCTTAAAATGATTTAACTAGATTAAATATTTATCTATATTTTATAGATTTAATGTAGATTTTAACTACAGGTTAGGCTTTTACTTCCTAACTTTTATATTCCATCCCTACCTTGTTAAGGTTTTTTTTGCAGTTATTCTTGAAGTTTGTTTTTATTTCTGAGGTTTTCATACACATAAATACATACCTTCACTAGACTAGGAAAATTAATGTAGCAGAAGCTGTATTAACCCATATTGGGTGCTAGTTAAAAATTTATTCACTTGGGCCTCTCTGGTGCCACAGCGGTTAAGCGCTGTGCTGTGGAGCTGTTGGCAGCAGTGATGCTAGTTCGAGGCCCGGCCAGGGAGATTCCCACATGGCGCAACAGACCTCTCCTGCCTCTCCCGCTGCTCCCCTCAGTAGTGTATTTCTGTCGATCTGCCTGTTCTGCTCTCAGCTCTGTCTCTGGTGAACCCTCTCGCTGCCCTAAGCTTCTGACCTGTACCCCAACTTGTATGCCTAAATAAATAAATCTTTAAAAAAAATTATTCACTCAACAAATACACCAGATTTTGTCCTGAGGATTAGATTTGTATTGGTTGGCAAGACATTCATGATTTTTTTTTAAAGATTTATTTTTTATTTATACATACAAGCTGGGGTACAGGCCAGAGGCGTGGGGCGGCGAGAGGGTTCACCAGAGACAGAGCAGGTAGCAGAACAGGCGGATCAGAAATATACTGCTGAAGGGAGCAGCGGGTGAGGCAGGAGAGGTCTGCCACACCATGTGGGATTCTCCCCGGCCGGGGCGTCGAACTCTCGTCGCCGCTGCTGACAGCTCCACAGCGCAGCGCTTAACCTCTGCGCCACCAGGGAGGCCCGACATTCATGATTTTTAATCTCATGGGCCTTATATTTTATTACATTCTCCCATTTACCTTCTGGTATTAAAAACTACTAAACCAATAAAAAGATACAGGCATTTATGTTTTAAGACTTGTGTATAAAGTCCATTTGGTTTTGTGACCCAAATAATTATTGTTATTACTTAATACTTTTCATGGTCTTCTTGATGATGGAAACTCACTGATAAGATATTTAAAAGTGGCACACTAAAAAATAACTGAAAAACCTGTTATCCTGTTTTTATTGTAACAGTGCATTATCCATTTTGTCACTTTTTCAGAAGTGTGTTACTTTTTCCACAATTAGGCTGTCATCCCCCCACCCCATAAAATTATACTTTGTGTCCATAGTATTATGTTTTGAAAATGTTATTCTAATATCTCCTGGAATATAAAGTGTACAAGTTCAACATTCTAAATAAAATATAATGGAAAATTTAGAATTTCAAGTAAGCAGTGTTAGTACAACAATTATTCCTCATAGCAGCCTCCGAAGTTCTCCCTAGGTCTGCTGTCTTGTGAAAAAATGATTTCTGAAAGCTTAACTCCATTTGTGTGGTCTGTCTCTGCTCTTACACAAAAAAATCATTACCAATTAGGTAGCTGTTACATATAAGACATTTTTCTAGAAGGTAATAGTATCATTAAAAAAGAAAGACTAATAAGAGTAAGCAACCTAGTTTTGTATTTTATATTACATACTTGGCAATAGTATATAGAAGTCACAAATAACAGGTACAAGGTAGAAATATTAATGAAGAAATATTTAATTGTTTTGTCTGGGAAAATTCCACAGAAATTGTAGAACTGGAGCTGGATACTAACGGGTGGTAGTCATTTCATCAGTTCCCTTAAATTGTTGCCCATGCTATTTCTATCATGTCAAACTAGTACTCCTTTTCCTATTGTTAGTGGGCAGTGTTGTGTTCTCCCCTCCCCCTAAAATATGTTTCTTTACCTGTGACTGTGATCTTGTTTGGAAATAAGGTCTTTGCAGAGAGGATCAATTCAAGATGAGGTCAGATTATATTAATGAGGGCTCTATAAGACTGTTGTCCAATAATAAGAGCAAAATTTGGACATATAGAAAAGTTTATCAATTAATGAAACACAAACTAAAATGATACATCTGCAAGTCGAGATGACAAGCTTCAAAAGCTAGAAAGAGGCAAGCTGGGATTATTCATTAAAGCCTTCAGATTATATTCCTTTTGAAAATTGATTTTGAAGTGTCCAGAACTGTGAGATGATAAAATTCAGTTTTTCAGCCACCTAATTTGTGGTAACATTCTTAGGAAATTAATGAACAATGATTTTAAGGAGTTAGTTTGACTTGCAGATCACATTTAAAGGGATTGCTGAGCTTTTTTCAGATGGTGTACAAAGGTTAAATAATACCAATATGAAATGAAACACAGGTTTTTAAAAATTATTTCCACTCAATGTGAATCTGCAGTTATCTCAAAATAAAAAGTAAAATAATTAAATTCTTTCAAAAGGGGACTGAACGCAAAAATAGCCCATAGAAACATTAACAAAAACTGTTATAATAACCGTTTTCGTTATTTGTATTGCCATACTCCTTACATAAGATCAATGTCAGAGAAATAAAATTTAGGTTTGCCATTTCTACAACAGAAATTTAGAAGGTGTAGGGCCTCCCTGGTGGCACAAGGAGTTAAATTGCAGCACTATGAAGCTATCAGCAGCCACTGCAGCACGAGTTCAATCCCTGGCCAGGGCGCTAACTCACATGGCAAAGCAGTCCTCTCCCTTCTCGCCTGCTGCTCCCCTCAGCATTGTATTTCAGTCAGTTCACCTGTTCTGCTCCCCACTTTGTCTCTGGAGGGTCTTCTCACCCCCCACACCTCTTGCCTACACCCCATTCTTGTATACATAAATAAAGATATCTTTAAACAAAGAAAATTAGAAGGTATAAATACAGATTTTCAGAAATAATGACAGGCGAAAATAAATGATAGCTAGAAGGAGAAATACGGTGATGGGCTTTTGTTTTGATTATTCTCACTTAATTGGAGCCGAACATAATACAAATTTAGTTTGGCAAGAAACTATACCTAAGGAAATAATTCTTCTGTAAATTTGATGGAAGAATTTGATATTTGTTTTCCTGACCAGTTCCTTTCTATAATGAAAATATTCATTGTATATTTCCTATTCTCCAGAGCCACCAAGTAGGACTCTGCTGGTGATATAATATACAACTCCGCTGGACTCCAGTTGCGTTGTAATTTATGTAAATAGCATGCCTGAGTGTTGTACAGTTCATAGTCTGTGTGATTATAAATGCTGTCTCCCTGTTTTGGATGTAGTTTGTTGGTTTAGCTCTGACTTTGCCAAGGCGGTTTTCCTCTGACCAGGCTGCATTCATGTGAATGAAAAGCTCTTTTAGCTATGTTATTTTTAATGAGTCAAGGAAAATCTTTCCTAATTTCACACTCCCCCCATTATTTTTGTTACAGATTTTACTTATAATTTCATGAGAAACCCCCAATAAGCTTTCGGAAACAAAGACATGATCTTTTGCTGGATTGCTGATTTCTCCTATGTCAAAATGCATTAATTTTAAAATTCAGCCTCAAATATTAGTCATTTATGATGTCTGTGTCAAGTCCATTCCAACTAGTTAAGTTATTGAACAGTTTGTCTGGCATCCCTGGTCATTTCACTTATATCTTTTCATTTATTTGTGTTCTCAGTGACATTGTATTACACACTCTCCTCTTGCTTTTGTTGTGTATCGGGGTTATTTTCTAACTGTCCTTTTTTACTCTGCTATCTCACCCTCTTGTTGTTAATGTTAGATTGTCATTCTGCACATGTTAACTAAAGTTGATTACATAATTATTAACACATATTTACTCACTATCACCTTAGATTGCCATAAAAAGTCTTTATAACCTATACCACTTTATACTTAGGAGATTTTAATTATTACTGTCAGATCATTTTGTTAGCATCAAAACAATATGCTTTTTTCTTAAAACATGCTGTGCAAATCAATTAGTTTCATTTTTCATAGTCTTTCTATTTTGAAATAATCTTCCCACAATATCTGTATTATTTTCAGATCAGTTCTGTTTTTATTTTAATTCTCGAATGTTAGCATTCTTCAATTGGAACTATATCTTATTTGGTATATATCTTGCTAGCATAATGTTTTTGCTATAACAGCTTTTATTAAGTTATTTATAGGTTATTTTTACTTTTAGCCCCTCTTTTGAAGGTATTTAAATGCTTCAGTTTTTATTTTGGATAATTGTAGATTCACATTCAGTTGAAAGAAACTACAAAGATGTGTAGGCTTTAACCCAATTGCCTTACCGGTAGCTCCTTGCCTGATTATGTATTGCAGTTGCACAACCAGGAAATTTTATCAGGAATTCATCAGACTTACTCAAATTTTACCAATTTTAATGAGAGAGAGAGAGAGAGAGAGAGAAAATGAGCGCGAGTGACTGTGTGCGTGTTTGTGCGTGCGCAAGCGCGCGCGAGCACACTAGTTTATGGCTCAGTTGCATTTAGTTCTGTGTTATTTTATCATATGTATAAAGTCATGTGACCACTGCTACAGTCAAGATACAGAACATTTCTCCATTACAGTGATCCCGCCTACCACAATTTTATGACTCTAGCCACACCCCTTCCCCTCCTCTCACTATTATCTGACAGATATCTCCATTTCTAAAACTTTGTCACATTAAACATACTACAATAGATTTATCAAACTACCCTCTGATAAATAATATAAATTGCTAATTGGATGATTTAAAATTTGACATTTTTGTGCTTCTGATGGTATTAGAATTGTAAATATGGATTTCTCCATATAGTAAAGGCATTGGCTACATTATTAACATCGTGGTATATAATTCTGTTTCCAACCTTTTTTTTGGAATGCACCATTATTTTTGTAACCAAAGGTACATTTTAGTGAGACAGTTTGCTCAACTTTTATTTATAAATATTACATTAAGGAGGTTCATTTAAAAGCATTTTTAAGAATGAAAAGGTATTATTACATATGGCATCTGCTAGCTACACCATTAATTTGTTGTGTAAGTTTTGTCATAAGAGTTAGTATTTCTAGACTTTACATTCTTGACAGTGTTTCTTGTTTAGGAGATTTGATCAAAATAGGCTTATATTTTATGAGTAGTCATATTTTGAAAGACTGTGTCTGTGAGAATACTTATTTATCTACATGGATAATTTACTGCATTTCTAGCATTCATGAATTTATCCCAATTATAATTGAATACCTTTATTTCTGTGTTCTTCTTGCCATTTGCTTCTGTATATATAGAGATGCATACCATACATATGCTGTAAATACACACACAGACACACAGGCACACAAAGATACTGAGTTCCATACATTTATAAAGTAACGTTTTTTTGTTTGTTTGTTTTCCGTGAACTCCTTAAAATTTCAGTGCTGGCTTCTAGTGAAAATGTCCCATAGGAATAAAATAGTTGTAGATATTAGAAGAAATTTTGTCAGTTTGGTTTACTTTTTAAAAATTTTTGAATATATTTTTATTGAACCAAAACTGATTTGAAACATTGCATATGATTTAGAAGTATATGATTTCCCTGTTCAGGTGTTGTTACCACATTACACCCACCACCAAGACACCTGCAGTCCTCCATCATAATCTATTTTGTCCCCTCCCCTTCTGGTGGTCTCAGTTCTACAGTCAAATTTCTAAGGTTTGTTGCTGGTTTGGCTTTATCTGACCCTTTGTTTTGTTTCTGTATATTCTAAACAGAAGTGACACTATCTGGTATTTGTCATTCTACTTCTGACTTAATTTCACTTAGTACAATCCCCTTCAGCTCCATCCTTGTAGTTGTAAAAGTCAAGAGTTTATCATTTTTTCTAGCTGAGTAGTACTCCAAGCATATATATACCACATCTTCCTAATCTATTCATCTGTTTTTGGGTATTTGTTTGTTTCCATAGCTTCTCAGTTGTAAATAGTGCTACTATGAACATGAAATTGCATATATCCCTTCAAACTAGTGTTTTTGTACTCTGGTTAATGCCTAGGAGTGGAATTGCTGAATCATATGGTCGATCCATCTGTCGTATTTTGAGAAACCTCTATACCAGTTCCTGGACCAGTCTACCTACTATTCCTTTCATTAAATAGCAGACTTTACAAACTGTCATTTATGATCTCATCAGTATTCCCCAAGTGTTACTAATATTAAGCAGTATGTTCATTAAATAAAATTTTCTGTGACATTTGCTTAGAGACAATGCTTTCTACAACCATTATTTAGCCATACATTGATCATTTCAGCTATAAAAATTAGGCCATTATGAAAAAAATATTTTTAATATGGAAAGAAGTATATATTTTAAAAAAGTATATATTTAAAAACACTACTTTAACACAGTATTCAAAATTGTTAGAGTTAGCATTCAACTGTTTACTTTTTATTCATCTTAGAGTAAATGCCATTTATAATGATGTATTTTCACATATGAAGGCATAATCTACAGGACATCATTCATGTCTCATAATAGACTTTTCTGGAGAGGTCAGAAAATTATAATGACTTTATTTTGATTAAGTTTGTGACTAAAGAAGCACAATTATGCAGTATTTTTCATGGATTATAGAGAAACTCTATGGCCATAAAACAAGATAAAGCCTCAAGGAGTATCACAAAGGTAGTAAACACATGCCCTTAGCCCCTTTAAGCTGCATCCGTCTACCAAATGTTCTAACTATAGCATGTAAAATTACATAATGCATAATGCCATTTTTTAAGCCTCTGATTGGAGCATGCAAATCATTGCATTCTGATTTTCTGTTTATCTAGGTTTCTTCAAATGACACACTATTAAAAACCTGGTGGAAAGGTCTGCCTTAAGGTTATACATCCCATAGCTCTTGCTAATATTCAGTTTCCAAATTGAAATAACTTAATTACATTCTCCAAGGATCCATTTTCAGAGTAGGTGCAGCTGTTGCATTTTCTTTTTTAGAAAGACAATTATAATTACAAGCAACCCGCTTAAAAAGATGGGATTAATGATGCATTACAATTTTAGAGGAACAGATTAGTGTTGGCTCTTGTGGGAAAAAGAGATTGGTGATGATATACCAATAGTAAACAATGTATTCTGTGTGTTTGCATGTGTGTGCACTTATCTCACATTTTGGAGAGAGTACATGTAAGATAATCTGTCAATACATTCAGTTTTTTAAGGAGAGAATTATCTAGTATTTACTACATATCAGGCACTATACAGAATATAGAGTCAAAAACAAGTATAGTATTTAGCAAGGTGTTTGGCAAGGAGACTATCAATCAATTATGTAGAAAGCATATGTGGAACAATATAGCAGAAAGAGACTGGCTTACCCATTAAAGGAAACTTTATTGAGGGAGTACTTTCAGTAAAGTCTTACAGCAAGGTTTATAATTAATGGAATGACAAGATTGGGTGCCAAAGGAACTAAAATTAGCTAACACTTTCCAGGGAGGACATTGTTAAGAAGGATCAGAAACTGTTACATTATTTATGAGTTTACAAGTTACCCTGCCACATTTTCAGATATGAAAGAAAATATACAAGACACCTACTCAGACAGAAGGGATTTATTAATCATGGCAGAGCAGCAACGTAAACTTCTGGCTTGTTTTGTTTTCCTTTGTCCCTTTTCTCACAGGGTAAAATGGAGAGTACCAAGTGATAGTTGCACATGCACTAGGTACTATTACAAGAAAGAAACACTGAGTTGAGGAAACCTGGATCTTCTGTACTGAGCACTAAGAATTACCTATCTATTCCTCTGGAGTAAGACACTCTATCTTTCAAGGCTGTCAGGAAACCTAACCTTTGCTCCAAATTAAGATGCTGTCTCTATTCCAACATCATTTGTAATTAAAAACATTCTTGAAAAGATAGTATGGAAATACCGAAGTCGGTGAATCTACTTACAAAATGTGCAAAAGTGAGACAGACTTATGAAATGTCTTCCAAAAGGAGCAATAAAATATAAAATCCTTGGGATTAAATAATATGTTGTATCTCAAACACCCCCAAAAATTCATATGGCTAAATGATAATGTAATTATTACTCCGTGAAATGTGCACATTGCAGACAGATTTCCTGATTATTAAGAGCTTAGCATGTCTTGCTAATACATTTGGATCTTATTTAGATGCTAAACTGGTTATTACATAATCTCACTTGCAATTGGGAGTACCATTGCAGTTATTTTCTGATTCTAAATGGAATGAGGAACATAAGACAAAAGGTTTGATGGAAAGACAATTATTTAAATGTTGGCTTTTCAAAGGAGGATACAGGAATTTGTTGGTAGAAATTATGTAGAATTTAAAAGTGAATTTTTTGGAGGACTCATAGATGAAACTCTCAGAATTCATGACGTTAAAGGAAATGAGTGGAATAATAAAAATCTGGAAAATAGAGGCATATAGACAAAAGATAAATTAATAAACAAAACTGAAAGTTGTAAGAGAAGAAGGAGAACAAAGAGAGAGAGAGATTTTATGGAAATGGGGTGAGAAGACAGTCTCATGGAAGATGGTAGCAATGAGGATTTAAAGTTGAGAGAGATCAAGAAAGAAGTACTTAGATGACTTTGGAAGTCAAAAATTCTAGAAGGATTCCATTAAGATTGTGGCAGACATTACTGAGTGAATACTTGATGCTATGAATTCTTTTCATAGCAATTGGGAAATGGCAGAGTAGTCAGTAAAATATATTTACTTTCTAACACTCCTAGGCATATAAGGGCCATATGAAAGAATTTTGGCCAATCAAATTTATATACAAGTCACTGGCATTGCCTTCTGGGAGAAGAATTTCCAAAAAAGGATTTGGGGTGATTTGAGGAATTCCTTTAGTTACTTCCCCTTGCCCTTCTTCCTGCCTGAAATGTGATAGTGAGGACTAGAAGAATGGAAGTTATCTTAACTGCAGTGTCATAGTGAAACCCATCATTATGTATCAGTCAGGGTCTAGGCTATGGAGTAAAACAAATAACTTCTGATATCTCAGTGACTTAATAAACAAAGATTTCTCATTCAACCAAAACCAGTTGTATCAGCTCCTCTCTAAGAGAACTATCTTTTTTAAACAGTGGCTCAGGGTTCTAGTCTGTTCCTGTCTTATAAATACAATTATTGCATGTGTCTTCTACATCAGGGATGTAGGAGGAGAGAGCAAGAGAGTCCTGAAGGTGCTTTTTATTAATTTAATTGGAAAGTTGCAATAAGACTTCTACTCTGTTGATCTGAGCTAGTCTCATGACTTTGTCTATCTGCAAGAAGGCAAGTAAGTGCAATCTTCAGTGTGCTCAGGAAGGGCAGGAGTACTGGAAGTAGGTGATATCAGTGCAGTCCTCTAAGGCATCTTGAATAATTATACCAACCCTGTATACTGCCCACCTCTGGACATTTTGCTAAATAAGAACAAGAAATTCCTATTCATTAGGGCCCCTACATTACACACACGTGTGTGTGTGTGTGTGTGTGTGTGTGTGTGTGTGTGTGTGTGTTTGTGTAGGTCTCCTGAAGCCAACAAGAAAAAGTAAGTGCAAATGTTTGATTTACTTTAACTGTCAATTTGTGGAATTTAAAACAACTTACATAGTTTTAGGTCAAACCCTATGTTGCTAATATAAAACTATCGGGCAGGGAATGCACCAGAACTCAGTGGACACTAAAAAAGAGAAAGGTGTGATTCTCCAAGATTGCAAAATTGTGGGACCCAGACATTTGCTGTGTTTTGCTGTTTCCTTCATTGCAAAATGAGAGGACTTTTCTGGAATAGATTAAGTACATATTTATACTCTAAAATACTAGGTGACTTTATGAGTGTATGCCAAATTTAAAATGGCCTATTCTAATGTACAAATTTAAAACCCATATAGAAATCAATTAGGAAACTTAGTAAAATTTATTGGGACCCATTGGTAGGAATAAAGGGGTCAATATATATCCAAAACTCAGTTGTCTTCTCTATTCTTTCTTTTAGTTCTTTATTATTTTGTTTGCATTAGACTTTGATTATGTTGATTAACTCAAAGTTTGGCAGTGGGTTTTTCTTGCTAGAGTTTTTCCGTTAATACACTCTTTTTTATTCCTGGATTTACCAGCCACGAAGCATCAGTAGCCAAATGGAATTATCAGTAGTCAAATGGAAGAACATAATTATGATTTTTTTTTAATGATTGAGAAGGACAGAAACCCTTTCTGGTATTATATGAAACTTTTTTGGCATAAAAGACCTAGAGGCATGACCTCTTAATTTGCTTTTCTAAAATATGAAGTTGTTCGGTTGAGAAGAATGTCAGTTGACTTCTAATCAGGCAAACACAAAGATGTTGATGGTTAATTAGATGTATTCATTAATTGAAAGTAGGTAGGGAGTACTTGATCACTGGTTTTAGACCTTTCAGTCAGTTAATGAGATTTGACCCAGTGAATGCTTCTGGGTGTCACCATCATAATAGTAACATTTCTCTTATACAGGAGAACTAAAAAAAAGTGGGAGGTTGTATAAGATATTTTTTATGCATTAAATTGCATCCTCCCAAACTTACAGTCCCAGCCCATAGAGCCTGTGAATTATGAACTTTTTGAAAACAGGGTCTGAGCAGGTGATTGAATTCATGTGAGACCATTGGGGTAAATAAACCTTACTGTCATAAATCTGCGTCCTTATCAAAAGAGGAAATAAGGGCACAGACGTGCACAGGGAAAATATTATGTGAACATTCAGGTAGATATTGGGGTGATACCTTTACATACCAAGGAGTACTAAAACTGACCAGGAAACTACAAGAAGCTATGGGTGAGGCATCAATTCTTCCTCATATCCCTCAGGAGCCAAAACTGTTGACAGCATTGATCAAAAAGATTCGTTTGATCTTGGGCTTCAGGCATGCAGAAATGTAAAAATATAAATACCTGTTTAAGTCTTCCAGTGTGGGTACTTTGGTATGATACTGTAAGCAAACTGATAGAAAGTGTTAGGGGAAGTGATTTTTCTACAATGGGTCAAGAAAAATGAGGAGAGGCTTGCTGTGTAGACTAGATGAGAGAGTTATAAAACATATTTATTAGAGGGTTTCACACATACTAAACAGGAAATGGTGGTTTTGCCATTATAGTTATTGATATTTTAGCCTTGATTTTTTCTTAATAGTGTGATGATCAAAATTACTGGACCCAGACAACCTTGCTTTGAATACCAGGTCCACCATTTGCTATCTCTTTGGCCTTTGACAACTTATATTTTCTATACATCATTTTCCTCAACTCTGAAATGAACATGACCTTAATGCTCACCTCATGGAGGTTTGGAGTTATATAAGGAAGAACTCAGTATGGACCTATTTAGAATGTGTAATACATTTTTGCTACTGTTATTATTTTCAATTTTCCAGTATTCCTTTTGTTGTTTAATAGGGCTGTATTCACTAAATATACCTATCAGTAAAGATTATCTTACTGACAATTCCCCCCAAATTTCCTACTTAATGTACTGTAATGTTGGAATTTTATTTAAAAAATTATTTTTGGAAGCATGTTTTCCTGGAAACGAGAATTCACATGAGCAGTTTGTTTTAAAACTATGGAACACCTCAGTGAACAATAACTAAAGTAATGAAATTGTATTCAAAGTACCTAAGTTGGTCCCTGTAGTCAATTTGGTGTCCAGAGAAGTACAATTATGTTTCAAACCACCAGGGCACATTTAAACCACTGAAGCAGAATGTTGCTCTGGTGATTTTAGAGTAGTGCTATAGGAGATTTACTCAGGCCATTTATTATGTTAAGGTAAAGAGCCTTATTAATTCCTCCACAGCATAAGCACACCATGTCTCAACTAATAATGCCACTCTTTTCCTGGGTGCTGAAGTTAAACGGGAAAGAAACAATTAAGAAATATTTTTTAATATATTGGAAAAACATCAAAATAAATCAGATAATTTCTGAGTGTGTCTTCCTTCTGTAAAATAGTCTTTCCATTTAGAAGTACTTCTGTTTCCATTCTGCTGGAATTATGATACTTATGCAGCCAAATAGGATATAATTTACATTTTTAATGTATATTTATTTTTTAAATGATGTAACATATAGTGTTTTAAAACAATGTTAACAAAATTTAAAAAAAGAAATTAAAAAAGAAACTAAATTGGAGAGGAATCCTACTAATAACCTATTTCAGAATTCTAGCTAGCATTACTACTTTCACCAGATATATTACCCTTATCAACAGATCATTTTCTTATGCTACAAATTTGTCCTAAACATTAGAATAAGGAATGAGAACAGATTCTGATTTATACTCACATATGGTAGCATGAATTATGTTCATGAGATTTATTTTCTCACATTCAAAATAGCATACAAACCCAAATGATTTGATTTAGTGAAAACTAGAATCCAAAGCATAGTTTAATTTAAAAGATCTAAATTAAATTTCATAGAGGAGAATTATCTTGCTCTCTGAAATTTTCCTTTCCTGATTGGCCAAATATACCTTTAATATTACTCACTTTTTCCATAATCTACTTCATCTGCTCTTTGTTTTATAATTAAAGTTCTCTACTTCATTCCCTTACAGAGGATACAGTCTATACCTTAAAAGCACATTTTCCCTCCATGATCTACACTACAAGCCTTAAAATCTTCACAACAGCTTGAAATTCCTCTATAATTTACATGAGAAACGTGAAACTTAAAATATTGTCTTGTCCATATAGTCTAGGTAGGCAGTAATTGCCATAGCTGGAATTAGAAACTTGAGTTTCATCTATAGCAAAATTGCCCAAAAATGAGTGCCATATCTTCCCTTGTGTATAACAAGCCTTGCAGTTTCATACTGATACACTGAAAAACAAGCAGGTATAATTGAGACTATTCCACCTCTGATCAGTGATTTACCCAATAACATTATACAGAACACTATGATTTGATTTTTTTCCTGGGCTTTTGACCTTGAGGCAAGAATGAGCAAAATTTGCACACTGCTATCAAAAAAAACAACATTAAGTATGCATTGCCAATAAATGCTTGGTTGCTTATTTGTTTATGAAGTGTATATGTATGAGTATATACACACACACAATATTACATAAAAATGTAATATACTAGTATATTATAGAGTATATATGACTACATCACAGATAAATTAGGGAAAAAATACATAACTAATCTTCCTTCAAATTAACTTACTGTTAATTTAGGACTTCCCTGGTGGCCTAGGGATTAACTCTCAAGACTATCCCCACTACAGCCTGAGTTCAATCCCTACCGCAGCCAGGGAGCTAACCCACATGGCGCAACAGACCTCTCCTCTCTCATCCACTGCTCTCCTCATCAGTGTACAGTGTATTTTAGTGTATCTGCCTGTTCTGCTCCCCACTCGTCTCTAGTGAACCCTCTCATCCCCCCGCCCCCGCACTTGTGGCCTATATCCCGGTTCCAGTATGCATAAATAAATAAAAATGTCTTAAAAAAAAAGAAATATAAAGACTAGATAAGGTAAAATAAAAGCTGCTTTCATCCTCTATCCTTTATCTTGTATTTTGATTTAATGATCTAAAAGAATTTTCAGATGTATTTAAAGATTAAAATAGCAAGATACATCTTTTCTATATTAATTTTATGGTTTTATTGTCACAAACTATGAATGATCTAAGAAAAAATTACCAAGCTAATTATTTAGTATCAAAGATAAAACTTGTTAAATTGAATATAGCATAGTAAATCTAAGCAGGCCCAAAGTAGTATCATATATTTACTTAAACCTAATTAGCAAATATCCAAAAATCATAGGTCACCAAGAATATCAAAGAGTTATATAATTATATATTTTCCACTAATTTATGGTAGAGAATATATCAGTAAATCACATAGCTTAAAATAACCGTTTCAGAGAAACAAATATTAGGCTATCCTACTTTAAAAATATCCAGCTAAACTTTTAGCAATTCTGTGATACCTTACAATTGAACAAAGTTTTGTTCATGTAATGGAGTAGATCCAGAATATTTTTTTGTTGATATTTGCAAAGGTAGGATGGTTTTGAGATGCGGTACTAAACTCCTCCCAAGATAAAGGGGAAGAAAGCCTAATTGGTGGCATGTTTCAGTTCTGTGCTCAACTAACCTACTTACCTGTTCTCATTCAATACAGAATTATCAGATACGCAGAATCTGCTATGAAAAGTTGGTACCAGGAGGCCCCTGCTCACTACTGTATGGGCTTCTTTTCTTTTGGACAGTGATGTGGAGTGTAAATAAATCAATTACTAAAAAAAGAAAAACAAAAGAACTCATCTTTTTAAAGAACCCCAAATTCTGCATAACTTATTATTTTTTTTCCCTAATGGAAACATGTTAGACATGTCAATTAGACTGAACATTAAACAAAAGAAACAAATCCATAGGTGTGTTTTAGTACAACAGACAAAAATAATATTGATACATAATAATTACTGATAGATCCTCTATCATAAATTAGTGATACATAATAATTACATAATAATTACTAATACATAATAATTACGTAATAATAATTACTGATACATACTTACTGTGTTAATATTTTTAGCAAAATTCTCTAGTTAAGGCCTACTTAAGGTTAAGTATGTTCAAGCTATACGAAGTAAATAGTATACTGTAAAACTATTGAAATGATTTAAAAATATTTTACTTAAAATGAGCCTCAACTATTATAATTATAAATAAATAATATGGCTTATTTAAATAATGAATTATAGGCAACTCCCTTAATATATTGTAAAATGTAGCTGTGCTTAATAGCCTGTAATGCCCATTTTTAATCCATACTTATTACACTATTACATTTTACACTATTACATTTATTCCTTACTTTGCTTTAAAAATCTGTAAACATAAATTATTCTTAAAGGAAGTAAGATATTTTCAGTTGAATGAACTCAATTGAAAATGTTTGGTTTATAGACACTTGTTTCCAACAAATAGAGAGATGAAAATGCTGTGACATGGATCAGTAGTTTGCAGACTGATTTATTGTGAACAGTAGGTGGCTAACAACTGAACTTATAAGATGGTGTCCCTGAGCAGTGTTTTTTTTTTTTTTTTCTAGGTCAAGTTTTTTTTTTTTTTTTAAAGATTTATTTATTTACACATACAAGCTGGGGTACAGGCCAGAGGCCTGGGGCGGCGAGAGGGGTCACCAGAGACAGAGCGGGGAGCAGAACAGGCAGATCAGAAACACACTGCTGAGGGGAGCAGCGGGCGGGGCAGGAGAGGTCTGCCGCACCATGTGGAATTCTCCCCAGTTGGGCTTCGAACTCGCGTTGCTGCTGCCGACAGCTCCACAGCGCAGCGCTCAACCGCTGCGCCACCAGGGAGGCCCTAGGTCAAGTTTTAAATTTCAAATGGAAACCATGTATATAAGGCAAAACTCCAACATGGATTGGGGTGAACTTTCATAAGCAAATTGAATATAAACTTGGTAATGAAATAAACATATTGCATAGGAAAAATTGAGCATGCTATTTTAGTTCAAAATGTATAATCTAATTTAAGTCAATATAGTTTTCAAACAAGTATGCATGCAGTGAGAATATAATTTAAATGAATAGCTTAATAACTCACAGCAAAGATCCAATACTAATTGGCTATAAAGTACAATGGAATAAAGCAAAAGGTTCTGTACTTATATTACAAATGGAAAATATATCAGGAATCTGAATTTTCATTTATTTCATGTATTACACTAAAACATGTATAATTTCACCTTTTATTTTTCTAGTCGGTTTCTTCACTAGTTAAGGTAATGGGAAACTCCAAATAATTGAAGCATTGGAATTCCTTCTTAAAGAGGAAAGAAATGTGCAGTAGTCAAATTCTTATTCAAACTAATTCTTACTTGTAAGTTCACCTTTAACAAAATGACAGTACGTTATCACTAAATCTATAGTATAATAAAACCCCTTTCATATATAACTCTATATGTAATTACTCACAAAAGCAGAAAATACTTCCATGTTACTTTAGCTGAATTTAATGACGTGTGAATATAGTTTTGCCAAATAAATTCCCATTCCATAGGTTCGGAAATCAGATTGGATAAATACATATGTAACTTGATGAAATGTCAATGAATAACTAATGGAAGTTGTTTGCAGAAAACAATTTGAATGCGTTGGGAAAACTTAATGAGCATAAATCACTAAAAGTTCCTATATATTTTTTATGGATCTTTAAAGATAAGAAGACAATAATATAAACTATTTGAAAGAATATAATAGAGATATAGTAGAAATAATAAAAACATTAGGGATAAATTTTAAAATATATTATTTAATAGGTGTCTAATGTCTCCCAATAATATTGAATAACAATGCTTCTACTATAAAATGTGAACTAATTCTGTGCTACAGATACCAAATATCAAAAATGGGAAGCTACACTACCTATTAAAATCAAAGCAAAATTTTATAGCAATAGTCCATTGTAAGCATGTGAACAGATATTTCCATCTATTCTTTTCCTAACAATTACAAAATTAGAGAAACTATCAATTTTCTCCTCTCTCCACCTCATATTTCCTTTCCTGCTTTATCTAGTTACGCAGTTCATGTTCCTAAATCCTCACTTAGGACTTAACTTTCCAACTCACAAATTTGTTCTGCATTATGATTAAGAGAACACTGGTCAACGCATTTTTACAAAAGTCATGTTACTGAAATAAAATTAGTCATTTCCTATCAGTTTGTATGTGCTCAACATGAATATGACAGTCAAATTCTAATTTTGGCTCTAGTTTTTTTTGTAACCTGCAATAAATTGATGTTTACATCACAAAATGCATGCCAATAGTAATAGGCCTACGGTTAATACCTGTAAAAAATAAGTCATAGACTACTTAGATTTCTTCGCTCTTCTCTTGTACAGCTGTTCAGGAGGATCTCTGGGGAGTGTCCAGCAGTAGTCAGCCAGCATTGTAGTGGACCATTTTCCCTGGTATCTTTGTTCCATTGATGTGATATCTTGATGAAAACGTTCGCCATGTTCATCAGTAACTATACCACAGTTTTCAAGGAAAAAATCCAGATGGGAATGAAGGAAGTGGATCTTTAGAGACATATTGCAGTTTCTGATACTGCATCAGCATGTCTTCTACTAGTTCCTTATAGTTTTCTGCCCCAACATTCCCAAGAAAGTTTGTAGACACTAGGCAAAAAGCATTCTGTGCTTGTTTCACTTCACCCTGTAGCAAGTTGTTGAACTGGTCCTCTCTGAAGAGCTCTCAAATCTGAGGACCCATAAAAACTCCCTCTTTAATCTTTGCTTCGCTGGGTCAAGGAAATTTTTCATTCAGGTATCGGAAAGCTGGTGAAGTCCGGTCCATGGTTTTTATGAAATTCTTCATCAAACATAGTTTGATGTGAAGGGATGATAGCAGGATTTTGTGAGCCTCAACCAAAGCTGGGTGCTGGATATTTTTCTCTTCAACTGCTACATTTTGTCTGTGAGTCCATTCCTTCCGCAGGTAGTGCAATTCACTTGGTTGGTTATCCCATCTAACATAAGATACACATGTATTTTGTATATCCCTGCTGCAGTCCCATTAAAAGGGCAACTAATTTCAAATCACCACAGACATGCCAGCTTACTTGTTATACTCAATGGACTTCAATAGCTGCTTTAAGTTATCATATTTCTCTTTCATGTGGACAGCATGCACTACTGAAATAGATGGAAAACGGTTTCCATTGTGCAAAAGCACAGCCTTCAGACTCAGTTTCGAAGAGTCTAGAAATACTCTCCTTTCTTGTGGTTCATGAGTGATTTCTAAGGCATTCATGAGGCCCTCAATATTGGAACAGAATACCAGAGTACTTTCCTTTCTGAAGAAAGACTCCAACTGCTGGTGGCACTTTCGATACAAAGTAATTGTGATATCTTCTTCTAGAAGATTCCATTGTTGGAGTCTTGATGCTAGCAATTCTGCCTTGTTCTTGGTTAAGTCCAAATCACGAACCAGGTCATTTAGTTCTTCCTGTATTAGTCTGTGTGGGGTTGATGATGCACCACAGTGAAAATCTGGATCACTGCATGCAGATGGAACAGGAGAAGAAGAGGTCGGCTCACCCTTGTCCTCATCAGATGAATCAAGATAATATTCTCCTGGAGGTTCTGTAATAGGAAGTCCCTCACTGTGGAACTGGTCTCAGTGCAGATGAAATGTTTGGTCAACTATTCTCGACTTCTTTTACTTTGTTATTCCATCGGAAAGAGGAGGAACCAGGCAGAAGTAACAGTCTTTTATGTAGTTGCTTGGCTCTCTCCAAACCATGGGGACTATAAACGGTATTGATGGTCTTTTGCCATTTCACCACTGTGAAAGCTGTGTTGTACATGTAGCACAGCATCTATGTGGGCCCCAAGGCTTATCTTGGTCACCAACCTTGCATTTGAAGTAAAGATGATAAGCCTTCTTCACTTGAGAAGTGATACTTTTCTTCTGGTTGGCAAATGTCACTTCCCCACAAGTAGAGCAGAAATTGTCCTCGCTATTGACGACTTTTGAGGCATGACTCTTCTGTACTGTGCCTAAATTGATAACATCATCACAGTTCTGTGGAACAGTAGCTTAAACTGTCTTGCACAAAGTCTGAAATATTTTCAATGCTCAACTTTTCTGACAGGGCTTTCTATAGTGCACTGCTGACGTCAGCTTACTTCAGCAGCCGCCTGGCAGTAGTATTGCATTGCATCAGAAAATGATGCAATCAACTCTGGATGATGTGTGCATGATGCTGTTATGCAATGCAATACAATATTATGTCATTCTAGGCTGATTTAGGATGTTGTTGCAGTCCTACTGTATAAATTTACATGTTGAAACATAAAATGAATTATATGAAATATCTTCAAAACGAGAGTTAATGAAAAAATTTCAGGTTATATTCATATTCAGCACACCAAGATACTACAGATGAGGGCCTTTTTAAGTCAGTAAGGATTTCAGTGTTGACCAGTGTAATTATTTGGATGCTTTTTGTGTTCATGTGGATGGTGATCTCTCTAACACTTAAATACAGTCTAGTTGTTAAGTAAAACTTATTCCCCACATAAAGCCAATTCTGAAACCTTTGGAATAGCTTAGGTTTTTCAGGGAGAGTGTATTTTTCAAAACAGAAGAATGATAGACATGGGATTTCAAACAATATTACTAAAGAGCAGGGGAATATGAACCCATAGAGGATCTGAGGAGAATCAGCCAGAGTGGAAAGAGATTGAAGAATTATGGACTCATGGAACTGGACAGCAGGAAGTGTGTTACAGGAGTCCACCTGCTCTGAGAAAAAAAGGAGCATGATGATTACTAGTCTCTGTGTTGTGAATTAGTTTGCTTAGTGGATTTCTGCTACTTGAAGGTATTACAGAATATTATAGAGAGAATTGTGCAGAAAAGACATAAAGATGATGCTTGATACAGCATGTGGAGAAACTTCATTTATTATTTCCCAAACATCAGCTGATTGGGGAGGTGTGAAGTTAACCTTGTCTTTCTTTTTTTTTTAAAGATTTTGTTTGTTTGTGCATACAAGCTGGGGTGTAGGCCAGAGGTGTGGGGTAGTGAGAAACAGAGTGGGGAGCAGAACAAGCAGATGGATTGAAATACACTGCTGAGGGGAGCAGCAGGCGAGGCAGGAGAGGTCTGCTGTGCCATGTGGGAAGCTCCCTGGCTGGATATCGAACTCGTGCTGCAGTAGCTATAGATAGCTTCATAGTGCTGTGACAACCTGTTGTGCCACCAGGGAGACCCTTTTCTTTTCTCTGTTTCTATAAGAATGTATTGTTTCTGCAATGTCGTTTGATATAACCCACATTTCTACCTTAGCTATTTTTTCTTGGAAACAAATATGACTGTCATTCATATATATTTATATATATATATATATATATATGACAGTCAAATATGACATATATATATATGACTGTCATATTTGACTATATATATACACACACATATATATATTTTATATGTAATATATATTATATTTTATAATTATGTGTTTCTTTATAATATGAATAATATTCATATATAACATGTTATAAACATGTTACTTTATAGTAATTTCTTATAAAATACAGGAATACCATAGTTCAAAAGCAAAAATTTTAAATAATCGCAAATAGAATGGAAAAATAATATTGTTTTTGTTCCAATGCTAATTGTATTTTTCTCCTATTAAGTAATCTCAGGTTCATGGTATTCTCTTCCAAGGAGATACCACTCCCAAAATCCCACATAAAAATTGGAATGGAAACAAGACCCTGCAGTCTTCAGATCCTACTGCTAGGTTAATTGACCTTCATTAACTTGTATATCTTATTAAAAGAAAAAAGTGTTACACTTGACTATCTTTTGCTGAGTTTAGCTGCTTCTTAGAAATGTCTTCTGCTTTCCTTTGCAGTTCAAACAGAAAATTCCTGGGGCCTTATTTTCTGACTCAAATGTTTCCAATGAAAATTCATAAGTGAAGAGGCAACCCATGTATAATAAATTCCTCTTCTTTTCTTCTTTGTTCCCCAGAGTAAACTTTCTTAGGAATAATTGATGTTACTAAATAATTTAATATAGAGAACAATATATGGAACAGAACAGAACTCAATTACTTAGCATGTGACATCTGATCTTCCTTACAACTACAAACTCATACTTTACTTTTTAGCTACTTCCATATTTTATTAGACAAGTTAATTTCAAATACAATTTTAAGCAGTAGTTTCCTTTATTTTTTTAATTGAGGTAACCTTGGTTTACGATACTATACATAATTTAGAGGTATATCCTCCTCAGATATGTTACCACACAAGCACCATCAATACACTCCTACTCCTATACCCTAAGAGATGGATCCCCGTCTCTTTTATCCCCATGCCCACTCTGCCTTCCCTCTAGCATCCTCAAATCCATAGTCATATTTCTAGCGTTACTTTCATTTAGTTTCATCAATTCCTGTTATTTTAATCATATCTGTATTCCATATAGGAATGAAATCATCTGGTGCTTGTCTTTCTCATTTTGATTTATTTCACATAGCAAATCCAGTGCTACCCATGTTGTCATAAGTGGCAAGAGTTCATATATACATACGTACACATGTATATATATATATATATACATATATATATATTGCAATATATATATATTGCTAAATGCTTATGTGCATTTAGGTTTCCATAATTTGGCTGTTGTAAATAGTGCTACAGTGAATTTAGGAGTGCATATATAGCTGCAAATTAGTGTTTTTACATTTTTTTTCAGCTAGATACCTAGGAGTAGAATTGCTGTATCATATAGCAAAATTATTTTTAATATTTTGAGAAAGGTCCATGTAGCTTTCCATAAGAACTGGAATGGCCTTTATCCCCGCAACACTGTACAAGGGTTACTTTCACACCTCATCCTCGCCAACACCTGTTTCTTCTGTACAGTTTGATATGGGATATTCTCACAAGTGTGAGATGGTTTCTTATATGGCTTTGGTTTGCATTTCCCTGATGATAAGTTATGATGATCATTTTTTTCATGCTCCTATTGTCTATCTCAATGTCTTCTTTAGACAAGTGCCTGCTTAGCTTGTCCGCCCAATTGCTTTGGTTGTGTTAACTATTTTCTTTTTGTTGAGTTCTTTGTAGATCTTGGATGCCAACCCCTGGTTAAAGGGGTATGCAAATATTTTCTCCCATTCAGTATTCTTTTTGTTTTAGTGATAATTTCTTTCACTGTTCAGAAGCTTTTTGAGGGCCTCCCTGGTGGTGCAAGGGGTTAAGTCTCAGCCTATGAAGCTGTCCCCAGCCACTGCAGCACAAGTTTGATCCCTGGCCAGGGAGCTTCCCACATGGTGCAGCAGACCTCTCCTGCCTCACCTGCTGTTCCCCTCAGCTTCAGTCAGTCTGCCTGTTCAGCTACCTACTCTGTCTCTGGTAATCCTCTTCCCACCCCACAACTCTGGCCTATACTCCAGCTCCTGTATGCATAAGTAAAGAAATGTTTTAAAAAAAAAAAAAAAGCTTTTTGATATAGTGTAATTTAGTCTCAACTGTTTATATTATCTTTTAGCATTTAAAATTAAGTGAAGTCACATAAAGATGTTAAGTTACAGATGTGTCGCTAGGGAAGCTGCTTGTTTAGATTTATGAACTAGTTTTAATTAAAGTAGAAGCTGTACCTAAAGGAACATTTGAATATAAAATTACAATAAAATATTTGCATGTTATTTTTATCAACATAGCATCTTTAAGTGTATACTTTTAACTGCATTTTTTAACTTGAGGGCTGAAATGGAAACAGATGAATTGGCATATTCTATATCACATGCCAATGTCAGGCAAAACTTAAAGTATGTATTTCCAACATTTCTCTGTGTTATCCTAGATTAAGGCTGATGTTTTCCCTTTTTTTTTGGAAAGGAAAAACTGACACATGAGCAAAATTTTATTTTAGATGAAGTGGTTTGCAAGCATGTTTAAATTGTTATCTAGTGTATAGATATTTCATTAAATACTTAGTTGGAATTATTTAAAGCTCTCGCCATTTTCTGATGGAACAAACAATACCTCATGTTCCAAACTGGTTACTACATAAAGGAAGACTTTTACTGATTAAAACCAACAAAAAGAGCAAAGAAAATTAGGTAATGATTTTTAAAAGTTTTTTGGGTGTAAAGTATGAAATTTATTTAATGGAAAATTGTGTACCCAATTAAGTGAATATTCTTTGGAATTTTAATGCCTTAATTAAAACATCCTGTATAAAAAGATAAAAGTGTTCTTTTTATCAAGGACAATTAGTTCAGTTAAAGATATCCCTTTCAAATCATTAAAATAACCAGCTTACTCGGTCAAAAGGACTGGATACTTTTCTCTAATGGTTGGTCCCATAATAAGAAAAGCAAATTGTGTAAATATTTGAGGATATTCTTTTTAATTTTTAAGATGAGTTGAGAAAGTGGCCTTTCTATATAATTATTTCAGCTATCAACCACATACCCAGTATTTTATTAAAATAAGTTTCACATTCTATTTATCTAACCGTGGAGAACTTTGTTCTATTCATTCCATTGTATCTAAAAGTAATAGTTGCCTTGAAGTCAGTAACTATCTTAGGAAGGCTATAGATTAAAAAAAGAAAATAATCATTTTTATTATAGTTGTGAAATATTTGAGTGTTGGCTATTCTATATAAATATTTTCTTTCATTTCTATTATTCCGTGTAACTGAAAATTCTTATGATGATTTGCAATGAATTATTCATAGGTGACTTCATTGTGTGCTTTCTAATTTGAATAACAGTTTATGATAATCATATGGCCATAATTATAATTCCATAAATATTTGCGAATTGTTCTAAATCCCTATTCTGGTAACTTTCAGATTCTAAATATCCTCATATTACTTTCCCCAAACACCTAATGGAGATACTTTTTTTTTTCTGACTGAAACATTAGAGCTACTGTTTTAAAATATAAATTAATATCAAAGTTTCTATTGAATTTTTGAAGGTTTTTTTTTTTTTAAATGGGCACTACAGTTCTAAGACAGACTAATGACCAAAATAGAGAGGGTCTCTGCTTTTATAGATCTATATTCTAAAGTCAGGGATAATAAAATTATTTAATTGTATTTATTTTAATAAATTATAAACTAAACAGTTTCAAAAATCTAAAAATTATGGATAATAGTACAGTGTGTTGAAGTAGGTGGAATTTGGATCAGATGATGCCGTACAGACATTAGGAATAAACATTGAGTAATGAATGAGAGGTTAGTTAACCAAGGGCTCTCTGGAGAAATGATATTTCAAGTTTGGCAAATGCTAAGCATAAGAGCCTTCTGGTGATAAAGAGTTTCCCATGTTTAAGGGGAATGGAATGCCCATATGGCTGGAGGGTAGTAAAAGTCAAGTTGTTTTGTGTGAGATGAGGGAGGAGAGAAGACAAATGCCAGAATTTGCCATCTTTAAAATCCTAGATGATGAGTCCAAATTGAGTTTCAAGTTTAGTAAGAAATTAAGCATGGTAGTGGCATTTAGTTTGGAAGAAGAATACTCTAGTTACTAGGTAAGGAACAATTTGTAGGATTGCTTAGTATAATCAAGAGAAGAACAGGGTCTAGGTGAGACTGAGGGGAGCTAGCTAGTATAATTGGAACAATGATGAAGAAAAAATGAACAGGGAATGAAATTTAGAAGCGGAGTAATACTTGCAAATGGTTTGAACTTCTGAGAATGAAGAGATTAGAGTCCAAACATGCCTCCAATATTTGAGCAACTGGAATATGGTGCTGCCATATAACATGATATATTGAAGAACAGAAGAAAATTATAATTGTGGAGGGACTATCAAAATATCTAATTTAGACATACTGAGTTTGAGATCCTATATGAAACCCAAATGGAGTTGTAGAGTATGTAATTTGGATGTGTTGGATGGTGCTGAAAACTAGGCAACTCTTAGACATGGACAATAAGAAGCTCTGCTTCGGTGTACTGATATGTGATCTCCACCATGCTGCCTCAATTTCTGCTGTCATTGAAGATTTTCTTTCTGATACTGGCATTCAGTAATGTTTTATGCCTTTAAAATGGGTATGTGCAACATAGGGATTCTAAATTGATGACTTCTGCTACTTAAGCATTCTTAGTTCAAGCAATGTGTGCCCAAAAATACTCTTTCTTGTGCTCTGGATTTAAGACATGGCAGATCATCAGAGGTGAGGAGCATAAAGAGGAGAGAATAGAGTTACAATTACTTAATAAACTGTTTTCCCAATAAAGGCCACTTATCGCCTTCATAGTCCTTTATATAGATAATTATAAATGCCACTTATCTTTTCAATTCTTTTTTTAAGATTTGTTTATTTATCTATGCATACAAGAACTGGGGTGTAGGCTAGAGGTGTGGGGTGGTGAGAGACAGAGTGGGGAGCAGAACAGGCAGATCTACTGAGATACAATGCTGAGGGGAGCAGCGGGCAAGGCAGGAGAGGTCTGCTGTGCCATGTGGGAAGCTCCCTGCCTGGGCATCGAGCTCGTGCTGCAGTGGATACAGATAGCTTCATAGTGCTGAGACTTAACCCCTCGCACCACCCAGAGAGGCCCCTATCTTGTCAATTCTTGCCCAAACTTGAAACTTAAAAAGCAAATGCTATCTTGTCATTCTTTTTTTTAAAATCTGTTTTTGCATTAACATAAGATGCAGACAAATTATCTTAACATTATTTCACATCAGAAAATTAAACAATTCTAAAACTCAAGGGAACATTTAGAATTGCCATTATAGACTTAATATTCAACAGAATGGATGATATTTAAAGCCTGGGACTTGGTGCGATTACTTGGGTTAAGAATTTATTGAAGAGGACTATACGTTTCAGGACCTGGACCCAAAATATTTCGTAGTGGGAAAAGTAGCCAGCAAATTATGTTAATTGAAGAGGTTGAATGGAGCAGAAGGAAATCTAAATTATGGAATGATACAATCCCATGAAATGCTTCTAA
Organism: Scalopus aquaticus; assembly: GCA_004024925.1. Taxonomy (NCBI): domain Eukaryota; kingdom Metazoa; phylum Chordata; class Mammalia; order Eulipotyphla; family Talpidae; genus Scalopus; species Scalopus aquaticus. Next base: position 54,448 of record PVIJ01010294.1, read on the forward strand.
AAGGAGGCATGGGAACTTGCACTGATACTGCTGAGAGGTTTAACACTTTTAGGATGAGAAAGAAATATGGCAAAGTTTGAGTTCAGTTTATTGACTTCTTGGTGTATGCATTTGCTATAGGAGATAAGAGTTGTGAATCTGGATCTGTACCATAATGTTTGGTCTGAGGGAAATAAATTAAAATAGAATCCGTGGTGATAAGTTTATGAAGAAAAATAAATCAGAGAAAGGTGATAGACATTGCAGGGAGGTATAATATTTTCAATGTACTGGTCAGGTTAGTTCTTACATGGAAAAGATTGTCCTTGAGAAAGGAAGGGGATAGAGCCAGACAGATCTCTTGGAGGTGTTCTAGACTGAAGAATTACTAAGTCCAAGAGTCCTGGTCATTTCTAGAGCCATTTGTGTAAAACAGAACAAATGGAATCCTATGGGATATTGGTTGAAGAACAAAAGAAGGAAGATAGTGTGTCAAGAGCATTCTTATAAGAACTGTCACTTTGAGAAGAAGTAAAGAATTGGAGTAGATGGCAGAAAAAAAAGCAGTATAATAGTGGTAGGTTCTCTCAATAAAAATTAAAATAATGTGACTGAAGTATTTTTTATATATTATGAGAATAAAAATTAATGTATAGTGTTTTTATATGATTTATGAAATACTTATTTTTTATTTGTTCCAAGGTTATTCAGGTATATCTCAAACTTGCTTTTGTCATCATGACAATGTAGAATATTTATATGTGCAGTAAATCATAATATCTAAACCCTATTAATAGGTAACTGAAGTAAATTTTGACAAGTTATTATTAAATATGAACAGATCTCCAAATTTATTTATTATGTGCAAAGTGAAAATACATTTAGAGTGAAGTCCTCAAAAAGATTTTCCTCTTCCCAGTTTATTATTGACATCCTCTTGTCACATTTGCTCTTTACCTTGATAGGAAAAATGATTGCTTTTTCTTGAAATTTAGGTGTTGACATTTAATGCAATTTAGCAGGCATTTACTGAGCACCTGTTATGTGCTCATGTTAGAAACACTGTGAAAAATTTCAATTGGAGACCTGACCTTCAGGAAATTATAATACAGGTTAGTGGTGTAAGTTGTCTTTAGTGTCATATCACAGGTAAAGTGTTATCACTGAAGTTAATATTTGAAACCTCACACCATTCAAATACATGTATGCATTGTATGCTAAGACTATAGTAGTAGCTAATAAATATCTGCTTATAAAGTCTATGTATAAACCTATTTCATATGTAAAGCTGATTAAAGAAGACTCAGAATAAAATTTAGGAATTTGCAAATAGAGATTTTCAGAAAAGAAAAAATTGATTTTCTTTTCACAGAGTGAGAAACTGACTGTACATATACTTTGATGGCTATCCAAGGTATTAATTTTTGAGAGATCATCAGGTTTATTTACAAAATTACCTCATTTTGAAATATATATTGGATAACCAGTAATACATGTTCTAGACCTGATGCTGTTCTCATGGCAAGCAGTAGGTGGGATGAGATTGCCTTCCATATTAATGTAACCAACATTATCAACAGCATATTTTTTAATATAAGTCAGAATTACAGCATTTATATAGTAAAGAATCAACTTCAAAAGAATCACCACATTTTTAGTATACTATGGGAAAGTTGTTGGAGTATTTTTTACTTTTATTTTATTTTATTTTTTTTTTTTAGCTTTTTTATTTTTTTACATACAAGCTGGGGTACAGGCCAGAGGCGTGGGGCGGTGAGATGATTCACCAGAGACAGAGTGGGGAGCAGAACAGGCAGATCAGAAATACACTGCTGAGGGGAGCAGCGGGCAAGGCAGGAGAGGTCTACCGCACCATGTAGACCTCTGGCTGGGCGTCGAACTCGCGTCGCCGCTGCCGACAGCTCCACAGAGCAGCGCTTAACCGCTGCGCCACCAGAGAGGCCCTATTTTTTACTTTTAATGCTAAATCTTTGCTAAATTGTTGAAGTGAAATTGGAAGATGACAGTTTGAAAACAATCCCATTTCAGACCTCTGTCCCTCTCCTTCTCACTCCCTTTCTCCTACCAAATGTTACATCACTGTTGCTAGATGCTTCATTCTTTTACAGAATTTTAAGTTGCTGAAGAAATAAGAAATATATTTCTATTCCAAATTATACAATTGAAAGAATGGATAATGTTTATATAGAGTATTTCATTATCTGTGAGATGTTTGGATAGTTTGACTTCTTCATACTTTATATTTAAAGTGACTTTATGCTTGTTTATTTAAAGTGAATTTCCATTTACAAAGTCACATTCAGAGATCAGTTATTACTGAGTTTAGGTTTATGAATCAAAAAAGTTTTCCAGATTATAAAAGCTTGAATATATAACTATGTGCAATTATGTGTGCATGTATGTATAATATGTTTCTTTTTAAAAAAATATTTATTTTATTTATTTATACATACAAGAACTGGGGTATAGGGCAGAGGTGCAGACGGTGAGAGGATTCACCAGAGACAGAGTGGGAAGCAGAATAGGCAGATCAACTGACATTCACTGCTGAGGGGAGCACAGGGGATACAGGAGAGGTCTGCAGCACCATGTGGGTTAGCTCCCTGGCTGGGTATCGAACTCATATGGCAGTGGCTGGTGATAGCTTTATATTGCTGAGACTTTAACGCCTGTACCACAGGGAGGACCAATATTATATGTGTCCTAATTTTCAGCACTACTTTACAGCTTGATATAAACTTATTTGGGCTTTGACAAATGTGATTTTTTCTGAGTTGACTAATTCTTTAATGACATTTTCTTATTTAAGATGTGGCAGTCTTTTTGCTTCTGATACATTGCCTCTGAACTCTGCCGGCTTGCTTAAAAATCAGATCACCAACCATACATAATTTATATCCATAGGTAACTGAATGTGCAGTGTAGAATACAAATTTGTTTTAAACAATAATTTTGAATATGTTTAATAGGTTTAAACGTTTACAGAATAAAGCAAAATTTCTTGTAATTGTTTCATTATTCTTTTTCTTCTCACCCATCACATGAAAGTATATATCACACATTATATTACATGCTGCATTCAAGCCAGATAGAAACATTATTACTCAGATGTAATATTCTAAGATGTATAAACTGTCCTTACATCACTTTAGAAATCTCATGCCTTAAAAATCTATTTTGAATTTGGTTTGCATTAAAATTACATAAAATGTTCTTAAAAATTCATCCCTGTTTCTGTTTTCCAAAGACAACTGATTATATCTACTATTAAAAAATAAGCCTGTTCTCAAGAACATCATTTGGCCATTTAGAATTTTTTATTACTAAGATGATATGTAGTGTTGAACACTACGAACATTCTGTAGCATAACCTTTTCTTTGTCATTTACCTGACTATATCATATGGGTATAACATTTACTCATATAGCCAATGAAAGCATCTCCTCAATCACTGTTTTTTTTTTTTTTTTGATTGAGGTAACATTGTTTCACAACACTGTAAATTTAACAGGTATAGGAATAGTATAAATACGTATTTTTTTCATATGAACTCCTCTGTATTCGCTTCTTGTGGTTGTTATAAAAATTACTATACATTCCTGGCCCAAAACAACACAAATATGTCTCCTTCACAGTTGCAGAGGCAAGTAGTGTGAAATTAGTTTCACTGGGCTGAAATCAAGATGTTGGGAGCCTCCTTGGTGGTGTAAAGGGTTTATAGTCTCAGCACTATCAAGCTATCGCCAGCCACTGCAACATGAGTTTGATCCCCAGACAAGGAGCTGATCCACATGGTGCAACAGACCTCTCCTGTTTTGCCCACTGCTCCCCTTAGCAGTGTATTTCAGTAGATCTGCCTGTTCTTCTCCCCACTCTGTCATTGGTGAGTCCTCTCATCCCCCGCACCTCTGGCCTACACCCCAGTTCTTATATGTATAAACAAATAAAATAAATCTTAAAAAAAATGTTGTCAGGGCTGCATTTCTTTGGAAGCTCTAGGGGAGAAGAGATTTCTTCTTGCTTTTGCCAGCTCCCTGTGACTGATTTGTGGCTGCAGACATTCAATTTCTGCTTTCATGGTCACATTGCCTTCTCCTCTCTATTATAAGGACACTTGTGATGGATTTAGGGACCACTTTGCATAATCCAGGATGATTGCCAGGAAGCAAGATTCTTGATCATATCTGCAAAAGTCTTGCTATCTAAGGTAATATTCACAGGAAAGATTAGGAACCATTTATTACTGTACCTCTTTACTTGATGAAAAAATTAAACATGCCATTTCCCCACTGGATTTTGTGCTAATTTGAACTTCTTCTTTTGTGTCATTGGGATCTTTTAGTCCTAAGTATTTATATTTGCTGTTCAGATTGTCACAGCAGGGCCAGTAGGTCAGCATGATAAGGTTTTTCTTCCTCTCTTTTTGTTGACTTTCAAACCAGGCCCTGTTCTCTCAGTTCACTTATACAAGTGTATGTTCTTTTCTCCTCTTTAAAAAAAAATAAAAAAGACAAAACCCAAATAAAGATATATGGGAACCGTGAGAAGTATAGATTTAATAATCAGTAACTTAAGGGCACACTCTCATAATTAGTGTTTAAATAGCATAAATTATTTTTTGCAAAAATATCATTCACATTAACTCCTCAGGTATTTTATACCACAACTTAACATTCTTCTAAAACTGAAGTAAATAATGTACTTTACTGTGGTTCTTCTTTTTAAATATTATGTATATGAAATTTGGTTATATACAAAACCTTATGAATACTAATATTTATAAAGTCCTAAATATAAATGCCTACATTGAAGTGTGAAGCATATGTTACCTTTAATTCAAACTGTTAGGAAGAAAAATAAAGTTACAGTATACTTAAATTTGGTTTTACTATGGCATTTATTAATGAACATTACTTATTCAAAGATATTCATAGAGCTATATACCACAAAATATTTCTACTGTGACATTAATTCAGTGAACACTCCTAAATCAGAGGATTTCATAGGACACTATACCACAAAATATGTTTTAAAAATGGTTTTAAGGCACTCTTGAGGAACAAAATTATACCTGAGCTGAATACATAGAATGACTCATTCTTAGTTTGTCATATTATTAGTTACTGGCTTTAAAATTCTAGTATAAGAAGGTAAAATGACATGAGGAAAAAGGAAATAGCACTTATTTTCTCACTTGAACCGTTTCTGGGGACATCTGGAAACTAATGCCTGTCGAGTAGGAAAGTTTTATATTACATACCCCCAGAATTGTTTTCTTGGAAGAGCTGGGCCCACTTTTTTTAAAATATATATTTTTATTGTTATTTATGTCTTTTACATTTTGTATTCCCCTTGGGTAGCCCACCACCAATTCACCCGTGATCCATCTCCATGGTCCCTTGTGTTCTTCTCTATTCCATTTTGTGCCCTTTTCCTTCCCTCCCTCTGCCACACTCCTCCCCCCACCCACTGATTGTCTCTCTCCCACCCGGCCTCCCTATAGTCCTGTTATAAGTGAAACCATTCGATATTTTTCTCTTTCTTTCTGGCTTATTTCACTGAGTATGATCCCCTCTAATTCCATCCATGTCGCTGCAAATTGCATGTGTTTATCTTCTTTCCATGCTGAATAGTATTCCATTGCGTATATGTACCACATCTTCTTGATCCAATCATCTATTTTTGGACATCTGGGTTGCTTCCATACCTTTGCTATTGTGAACAGTGCCGCAATGAACATACGGGTGCATGTATCCTTTCGGATTAGTGTTTTTGTATCCTTTGGGTAAATTCCCAAAAGTGGGATTGCTGGAAGCTCCATGTTTAGCAGTCTGAGGACTCGCCATACAGCTTTCCATAGTGGTTGGACCAGGTCACATTCTCACCAGCAGTGTAGAAGAGTTCCTTTTTCTCCACATCCTTTCCAGCATTTGTTGTTGCCTGTATTTTTAATGTGTGCCATCCTCACAGGTGTGAGGTGGTATCTCATAGTGGTTTTGATTTGCATTTCCTTGATTATAAGTGATGTTGAGCATTTTTTCATGTATCTTTTGGCCATTTGCTTTTCTTCTTTGGAGAAGTGCCTTTTGAGCTCCTCTGCCCATTTTTTGATTGGGTTATTGGCTTTTTTTGTTGAGTTGTGTGAGTTCCTTGTAAATTTTTGTTATCAGTCCTTTATCAGATGTATTGTGTGCAAAGATCTTTTCCCAGTTGGTAGGGTGTCTGTTAGTTTTGGTTAATGTCTCTTTTGCTGTACAGAAGCATTTTATTTTGATATAATCCGTTCTGTTTATATTGTCTTTCACTTCCTTCGCTTTGAGGGATGTGTCTTTCAAGATTTTGCTGAGATGTATGTCATGTAGAGTTTTGCCTATATTTTCTTGTACAAATTTTATGGTTTCAGGTCTTACATCCAGGTCTTTTATCCATTTTGAGTTGACTTTTGTGCAGGTTGTGAGGTAGTAGTCTAGTTTCATTTTTTTGCATGTGGCTGTCCAGTTTTCCCAGCACCATTTATTGAATAGACTGTCCTTGTTCCACTGCATTTTCTTTGCTCCTTTGTCAAAGATTAGTTGTTCATAGATATGTGGCTTTAATTCTGGGTATTCTATTCGGTTCCTTTGGTCTTTCTGTCTGTTTTTGTTCCAGTACCATGCTGTTTTAATTATTA
>PVIJ01010295.1:0-61069 GCA_004024925.1 Scalopus aquaticus
TTCCTTCCTTCCTTCCTTCCTTCCTTCCTTCCTTCCTTCCTTCCTTCCTTCCTTCCTTCCTTCCTTCCTTCCTTCCCTCCCTCCCTCCCTCCCTCCCTCCTTTCTTCCCTCCCTCCCTCCCTTCCTCCCTTCCATTCAGTTCAAATAAAAGAGCACTCATTCCATACCCACTAGTGCCTGACCCTATGTTAGGCACTAGGGAACAGAGATGAATAAATAAATGTTCCTACTCTTGAGGATTCGGAGCAGATAATCTAATTTACAGAGCAGATAAAATACTGATCAGGTAATTAAAGTACAATGAAGAGGCATATTAAATGAACATTTAATATTCATTAAGTATTTAACAAAAGATATAAGAACAAGGCTCTAAGAAGGCAGAAATCTCACCTCTTACCTCATCTCCACACATAAGGTGTAATCCATAGTTTACAAGAGCAACTCACAAAATATTCTCTCTGTTATGGCCTCTGTTCCTGTTTTCTCCCACCTTCCTCCTCAAATGACTGACCCTTAACATCCTCCGCCCATCAAATTTAAGAAATGTGTCCCCCAACTAGTCTCTTCTCCATGCCTCACAAAGATTAGTTATTGCTTATTTCAGTCTCACAGCAGTTTGTTGTTTCCTCAAAAACTGCAACTACCTGAAGGGAAGGATTATCTCTTTCACCTTCATATATTTTATTCACTGTAAATATGTGATGAATAAAAAAGAGTAATTACAGGGCCTCCCCGGTGGCGCAGCGGTTAGGCGCTGCGCTGTGGAGATGTCGGCAGCGGTGATGCGAGTTCGACGCCCGGCCGGGGAGAATCCCACATGGTGCGGCAGACCTCTCCTGCCTCGCCCGCTGCTCCTCTCAGCAGTGTATTTCTGATCTGCCTGTTCTGCTACCCACTCCGTCTCTGGTGAACCCTCTCGCCGCCCCACGCCTCTGGCCTGTACCCCAGCTTGTATGTATAAATAAAAAAATAAATCTTTAAAAAAAAAAAAAGAGTAATTACAAGTGAGCAAGCCCCAAAACTAACGCAGTTCACTGTCCCCCTACCACAGACATATATTCCACCCCACCCCAACTACTGAGAGCTACTCTTTTTTTTTTTTCCTTCTATAAAGGTAAGAATTTAAAATATTTTCTCTTTTAAATGGATTTTCCCCCACAGCACAAACCATTCATTTACTCTTCTGGCAGAGAAAAATAGTAAAGTGTCAAAATGTCTAAGCCAGTTTGAAAATATTCTGGAATTACTGATTTTTTTCCCTTGCTTTTTACACAGCTATATAAATGTGGGCCTGTTCTGAAAGTCAGCTTAAAACACACATTTCAGGGTATTTGCAGTACTTTTTTTTTCTTTTTACATTTCATTTGGCTGGACAGTTGTTTAAAATCTGGTATAATCAGACTGTACCTATTTGTATTGGTAATTTGAAAATAGATGTCCATGAGTCACTGTTTTTATATACTTTAGCTAGTCAGCTGGTTCAGAGAAACAAAATGGCCAGAACAAATTATTAGAACAATTACTAGATGAGTGATGAACTTATAAGAAAGAAAACAAGAAAAAGAAACTAAGTTTATATGTCATGTAAGTACAATTAACTATATGATTAAATCAATAATGATGCAAATATCATTTCAAGAAGAGTGAAGAATGGAGTTTAATACTGTAATAGTGTTCTTAAGAATTTAAATTATGAATAAAAATGTACAAAAGTCAGAAAAAAGACATAGCACTTGCAATGAAAAGACTGTATTTAATATATTTATGTCAGTCACTGCAGTATTTATTCAATGAACCAGGCTTCTGGGATTTCATTTCTATTTGCCACCTGGTGAATAAAAATGTGTTAAGTTCATGTGGTCAGTGACCTTTTACTAAAAATTTCATTCTTTAGTCATATTCTACATTGGTGGTTGGACTTTGATGCCAAGAATTTACTTGTCATCTGAATTTCCTTTCTCATGTAACTTTGCAGCTGGATTACACCATCCTAGATTACAAATGTGGTGGCAGAACTGGCTGCTGAATTTTCTATGTCCAGCGGCTTCATTCTCAAAAGAACCATTTAGGAGCCAGTATAAAACAATTAGAGCAAGGAGAGATTCTGCATATTTTAAACATTTGTGTTCCCATATCTAAATCAATGCACCTATGGAGTTTCTTTGAGTGGCACAAACTCTACTGAATCTGCAGCTCCATCTCCAAAATCCTGTGCATCGTCATAAAAATTGCATTGTTAATTGTCTTCACTGGAGGATTTGACCAAATTGATCTAAGGCAATGGATCTAAATACTAGGTCCTTAACCAAGGTTCTTAGATCCATGATCTATGAACTTCTGGAAATGTATGCAATCATGTGTGTATGTTCATACACATGTGCATTTTTATTTACGGAGACAGTTCACAATCTCATATTTCTTTAATATTCTGATCCAAATCACTTGGATCTCCATCATTGCAGCAGAAGTTGATGCATTTGCTACTCAGGTCTCAGAACTCCTCTGTTGCTGTCCACATACGCACAGCTGCATACCTGAGCACAAGACAAAACCTGTGCTCAAATATAGGCATCTCCATCCATTTGTTAGTTTGATCACATGAAGTAGCGTCTTGACTCAAAGCAAATTTTCCTTTGTTAACTAATACAACCGAGCACACAATAAAACTGCAGTTTAAAACTAAAACTGCACCCTAATCCATATCACCTGGTTTGAGAAATTAACTGAATACAATCACCTGCATTTCCTTTCTTCGGGATGTGTCTCTACATAAACACCCTTATCCTTTTTTTTCCCGTTTCTGAGATATTCAAACATAAGGTCTGAGAATCAGAAATGTTCATATACCCGTCATTCACTTCATCATATTACTTTCAGAATTAGGTCTTGTAAAAAAAATTAAAATACTCAGATACAGCTGCAACATCAGTATGCCTCTTCAATCCATTTTCTTCCATCTTTTCTCAGATTTAAAGGCTATCATTGTACCTACCAAATCTGAATTTTTTAAGGAAATGTTTATATGGTATATCTAAACTAGTCTAAGCAATATGTAAGTATTGGTTTCTAATACTTACTATTGGTTTTTAAATATTATATAGTTGGTCTCAGACTGTAAGAATACTTTTGTACCTTATTTTTGGCTTAACATTAGGTTTGATCAATACTGATTCATGTAGCTTTAGTTCGTTCCTTTCAATTACTGCAGAGTATATTATTTTATGATGATACTGGCAGTTATTTACCCCTTATTCTCACTGTGGATATATATATAATATTTACTACCAATAATGCTACAGTGGGCAGTCTGTGTTTCATGTGCCCATCTGCATGGCACCTCATGATGGCTTTCCTGATCTCTGTGGCAGAAGCAATTCTTCTCTATGCTCATGCACAGTACTACTGTTCTTCCAAGGTCAAAGACTTAGCTTACCACGTCAGTCTCTACGGTGCCTGGCAGTATGCTTCAGTACATAATGAGTCTGCTATAAATATTTACTAAATTCAATTAAAGCTGGTTTCTCTGCATGGTAGTTGTTGGTGTACCTGGCCCAACTTTCTAACAAGATAACTTATGTTCCCTGGAAGTGGCTCCCGTTACATACAAATCTCATTCATTAAGCTGTCTTGCACAAGTTTACTTATATTTAGTAGGTCATTTACTGAGTGACTGAACAAATGAAATAAAAGGGGAAATGCTATTCAATTTCACTAAGTGTAAGATATCATAATTACAGCCAACACTAACATTACGTTTACATTTTCTATCAACAGTCCTTATCCACTATATCAAGTAACTTTTTCTACCTGAGCTAGTTTATTAATGCTATTGTCAACAATCAGGTCTAAAGGGGGGATTATTTCCATAAAAAGTTAGAAATAGGGAAATAAATTTGCCCTATGATGACCAGACACACAATGGTCTCTTTTAATACCTCTCTTATAGTTGTAAGAACTCCTTGCCTTATACTGACAAAAGAGGGATTATGTATGTATACCTGTGGACAGGGCAGCTGTCAGAAAGCTCAGGAGCTTGAGGAATCAGCTAATCTCTTCTCAAGGCCAGATGGCCTTTCTCTATCTCATTTTTTGGCATCTTTGCTGTTCTCCGCTCTGGTCTACTTCCCTCTGTCTCTTTACCAGTTTCCTCTGCTTGACTCATAGTTTCTATTCCTCGTGACTTCACCTTGCACTCTCTTTTACACGCTATGATCTATATAAATTCCAAATGATAACATCCTTTCATTTCAACTCTGCAGAAAATTGATCCACCATGCTTCTATCAGTCCCCAACTAACGGAGTAAGGACACATGATAGAAAACAAAGTTTTCTGATTATGCCAGAAAGTAAACATATTCAGCTTTATTGGCCAGAAAGTCAGTTAAAACTACTCAACTTTGATGTTGTAGTATAAAAATAGTCATAAACAACACATAATGTGTATGATCGTGTTCCCATAAAACTTTGTTTATAAAAACAGGTGGCAGAGTGGATATGGTCCACAAGCTAAACTGTGCTGATCCCTGACCTTGGCAATGACAGTGTCAGAAGGGGAGTAAATAGGAGAAATCTACTGATATACCTAATACAGAATAAAAATAGGAATAGGGAACAGATCCCATATCTGTAAGATATCACCAGAAGCTGACTGTTCTAAGCTTATGCTCACCAATGCACCTTCTGATAATGGTTTGGTTTTGCACATGTTTCTGTCTATGGGAAGAGAATGGCAGATACTTGCATTTGAGGATTTTAACTCTTTGAAGAGGTTGAGAGGGTTAGTAAGCATGAAGAGCCACTTCAAAGGTGACTAAAGTGTACAAAGTCGTGGTGACTTATATCTCAGTGCTTAGACATCACAGGACAGCGATCTTTAACTGGGACTGGGCATCTGTGCACTTGCTCTTGTGCATCACTATCATCTTATAGTGCACATGCATGTAACAAACGACATTAAACCAATCATAGAAAGCCTGATTCCATCTAGTTTCCAGCCAGAAGGCATCCTCAATAACTCAAGCAAACCTGGACCAAGGGACCACACTCAGCTATGCCTTGGTTCTGAACAAGTGACCCCAGTTTTACTGAAGGCTTCTGTGTACAGATGCAGTTGTAAACGATGTGGACCAATAGATATCCACATACTTCCTCCTAAAACCCTTGTGGCTTTGCAGACACAGAATCAGCAATAACTGCAATCTGTTCCACTATGGGTAACTGTCCTATTTGATAAGAAAAAATAAGTGTTTGAGAAATCTATTTTTATTTTTAGAGGTCCAAACATTTACAAAGGTTTTTCTTAAAATAAACTCAGCATTTGTTACTGAAGTTATTCTTTACAAGCCTGTTAATTTTTTTTCAAATGAAGGGGTGTTTTCACACATTTTGATTATATATGTGTATATGCATACAAACATTATTTAAAAGACTATTCTCAATATTTGAGGAGTGATACAGTGATAGATTGAACACTTAGTAGAAATCCAATTACATGAAATTTGAATTATTTTAGTCTATACCAATAGACATGGGGGACAGACTATGGGAGACCACTGGTACTAATGAATTCCAGCTATAATCAGATGTGGGCATGCCTAATAAATGTTTTTCTTTACCCGTTGTTCACTTAGGTGCAACTAGCTTTTAACCAGGGTTATAATGCATCACCAGAAGTACCTGAGGGTGAGTGGAAATCTCTGTGTTAGTTAGGAAGAAAGTCTTTCAGGGAGGTGACTTTCTATTTAGGTTTTTCATAGGTGGTATAAGAAAAGAACACCATGACATATGCAAGAAAGATAACAGACAAAAATGAAAGCTTTTACTCCTCTTCTAGTGTTACAAGTTATGAATGGCAAGATTTCAAAATAATCCAAGAAACCAGTCATACAAGATGGATAAATCGAAATGGATGCTCTTGAGTTCTGGATGCTCTGAGGAAGGATATTCAGACTCAAGGACTCTGAAGATCACATAGAGCCATTGGGAACCAAATCTGGGGACTTACACTCTTCTGCCACCACAAGAGAGATGAAAGGAGACCAGATATTGTAGAATTCTATCTGAAGGGAATTTCCATACCATAATCATATACTGACTTGATAGTTGGATCATTAATAGTACCTTTGTGTCATCAATATTATCTAAATTGTTTCCTACTTATTAAGCTTCCATTCTGACAGCCCTCAGTAAGCATTTTAGCAAGAGTATTTGGCAGACATAAGTACCCTGAAGTTCAGGCATTCCCAGGGCACTGGGGCACAGGATAATATTTGGCAACACAAAATTACTCAGAGAACTTATGTTCTGAGCATCATACTCCACATTTGCAACATACTCTTAATTTGCAAAATTATATTGACCAACTTTGCCAAGAGCCTGATTCAGCAGGTATTCACTTTGATAAATTTAGCTCAAATAAAATCATGCCTCCAGAGATCCTGAGAAAATAAATATGATGGTTAAGAGGATGGAGATGGTGGTAGCAGGAGCGGAGGAGGAACAGAGAAAAAGCCATATGGTGTACAGAATTTAATAAAAAAAAAAAAAAGGCGTGTGGGACAGAGAAGGTTACATTAAAAGGTGTGTGTGTGTCTGTGTGTATATAGGTGTTTCTTACCCTCACTGGTTACAGATTTCATGTTTGCAAATTTGTCAATTGTTAAAATTTATTTGTATCCCGGAATTAATCCTCTCTGTCAATTCAAGCAGTTTAAACTCCATGCAGTGAGGGTCATTTGAGGATATGGAAGGACAGTCAAAAAATCTTAGTCTCTTCTCCTAATGCCCATATTTCCCACTGATAGCAAACAAAGCAGTTCTCTACCGTTTTATCTCTCATTTTATAAACAAGTCTACTTTTTAAAATGAGTCCATTTATTGCCATGATGTTTTGCACATTTGTGGGGTTTTTGAGGGGTGATTTTAACATTTGAAATTGCTCCCTACTATAGTTCTGAAGTGTTGTTTAGTGTTCTTAAGTGCCAGAAGGCTGTGGTGTGCCTTCCAGACAAAAATACACAGAAGCTAAGGTTTTTCAGGCAAGAGCAAGAGTGATATGAGCTATAAGTTCAGTGTTAATGATTCAATTAGATAATAAGCACCGTGTCTTTAAACAGAAACACACATAAGGTAAAGTTATGCATAGATTACTCGATGAAAATGTGACCAAAGTCTCCAAGGATCCTGATCCTATATTTATACTAGAAATGATTTGGTATTTGTTAATCCAGTGTTTGCAGAGGGTTTAGTCAATATAACTACCACCAATAATGAGAATACACTGTGTATGTGTATTTTTTGATTTATAAAAGCGGATGCAATTGTAAACTATGTGGACCAATAGATATCCATATGTTGCCTCCTAAAACCCTTGTGGTTTGGCAGATGCAGAATCAGCAATAATAGCAATCTGTTGTATATCTTGATTTTTTCCACCTAATAATTCATTTTAGAAACTATGCCATACCATGGTCACGAATACCTGCTTTATTCTTTTCAAAGGATGCAGTTTTCCCTTGGATTATTTTGACATCATCTATTTAAAAAATTTCTATTGATAGCATTTATGTTATTTCTGTATTTTTTTTAAAAAAACAATACTTTAGGAAATATTTTTATGCTTACATCTTTGCATACTATGCATATCTCTGAATGTAATAATATTCTGGTCTCTAAGAATACACAACTGCTGTGGCTGTCTTTAGGAGCTATCAAAAGATTAAATAGATTGATACTAATACTTGGGGTACAGATTCAGCCTGTGAGTTTGATGTTGAGTAGCAGCTATCACAATGAGGATGTTTAGCAAATATCAGACTTTGCTCAATAGATAAGGTCAAGGTTTAATAACAGCAGGGTCCTTTTATTTGAGGGCCAGTGTAAGAGCACTGCATTTGTGTACAAATCTGTTTCATTTTGAAGGAAGGTCTTTAAAAAGTGCTCTTTGTCTTGTGGCACCAAATCAAATCTCTTCTATAAGGAAAAAAGTACTAACCATGTACCAGAGAATCAAGCCTCTCCCCTTTTATTTGCTCCCCATAATGTCTACCACACACACCATGTTTGGGTAGAAAATGAAGTAAGTTAGTAGTAAATGAAGTAGCTTTGAATCAGGACCAGCAATGAGTGGGTTATGTCCACTGAAAAAGAGTAGTGTAGGCATCCAAAAATCATGGGACTAACTTAGGGATGAAAGAATTCCTCACAAAAAAAAGAGAGGGGGACAACCTCTCTTTCATGTTCTCCAAGTCACTTCCAGCCACAAGATGCTTGAAGAAGCACATCTAGTGCTCATCAATATCTCAAATGTATATACATGACTCATGCAAACAATGCCATTTATAGGTCAACAATTTCAAACAACCACTAAAATTACTTCTCCTCATATGTCATTAATTAAACCATCACCTTTCTAAAGATATCATTAACCATAAAAATAAATGGTTATATATAAAGAAATGCCAGGAGGGTAAAAACCAAAATGAAGTTAATTTTAAGCATTCATGTACAGGAGAAAGATAAAGACATCATGCTTGCAGAGCTGATGGTGTGCCTCACTTATCGTAAAGTAGGGTAAAGGTTTTCCGAAGCTAGGATCATCTCATGCTGCTGTTTCTGTACATATCTAACTGTTCTGGTCCAGGCTCTCCTGGAATATAAGCAGGTGCTAGGCTTGTTTAACATGGCAAATATACATAGGGATGTTGAGTTCATTTGAATTTCTGGATGAATATATCTGCTTTCCCTTAATGAATATACCAAGTGTATAAAATTTTGTGTATGTGTGTGTGCAAGGCTGGGAGGAAGGGTAAGAAGGAGGGACAGGAAAAGATGTACTTTCAAGACCTCATGTGACTTTTATATATTTTCTTTCCAACTCTCATACCTACTTGTTCAGATTCTAGAGATACTTCTATACCTGGAAAGAAACTACAGTGCTGAAACTGAAGGGACTAAGTATTTGCATGTTTCTTAACTCTATTCATTTTTCATTTATTGGAAACTTTAAGGAAAAAGTCGTTATGTTTTAACCCCCAAAGAAACCCCTTCTTCAGAATATTCTATAGAAAAAGTCACATAAACTAATGTATTTTTGTTGACTTTTAGAACTTTCTAAATGACAGAAACATTTGTTATACAGGATGAAAATACACAAAATGCTTTTTAACAGACTACTGTTCATCTAATAGGTAAACAAATGAAACTATTTGAAATTAATGCCACTGCTCAAGTTTTAAAAACCACAGAGTATTTTCAGTAGAGGTAAGTCAGGACAAATCACAAGAGCTAAAGTGAAGTCACTTCTTTAAGGGTAATGTGAAGCACCGTGACCAGTGCTGCCCTTGATGGTGTTTGATCCGGAGCAAGTTACTCAACATTGCTGTGACCCTTATTTTCCATGTGTTAGAGCAAGTCCCTGACATTCCTTCCAGTTACAATCCTTTCACTAAGTCAAAGCAGTAGTTCCTAACAATACTTACTTTCTTTTGTTTTTAAGACTTATTTATTTATGCATACAAGCTGGGGTGTAGGCCAGAGGTGTTGGGGGGTGAGAGGATTCACCAGAGACAGAGTGGGGAGCAGAACAGGCGGATCAACTGAGATACACTACTGAGGGGAACAGCAGGTAAGGCAGGAGAGGTCTGCTGCGCCATGTGGGAAGCCCCCTGTCTGGGTATCAAAATCGTGCTGCAGTGGCTGCGGACAGCTTCATAGTGCTGAAACTTAACCCCTTGCTCCACCAGGGAGGCACAGTTCCTAACAATACTTTCAAATTTGAACTTTAGGAATTTTCTTTTACCCATATATATAGCAATAAAGAGATTATATTTACCTTTTTTTCTGAGAAAATACTTTTTGTTCAAGCTCAGAGTTTGCACAGATAGCAGGAAATTTCCAGGTATACAACCCAGGCATCAAATGCAATGCTGTTGTAAAGTAAGGATTATATTATGTTTAATTCATTTATTCACTAAATAAATGTTTGTACCTGTGCCTAGCATTAAAGGATTTCCTCTTCTAAAGAGGCTGAAAGACTCTATTCGGTCAGGAGTACAAAACTACCATTTACTGTTGCCAGCAATTATGTAAGGAGCTTTCACATTTGCACATTTCCACATTTATCATGTCTACATTTATCAGATGGTTGGTGCTTAAAAGATTAGTGATTTATTCAGTCACACGTGTTCAGTGTGTGTGACTTCCAGAGCATCTTTCACTCCCTTTGCCTTAGACACAGTTGTCAGCCCTAGCTTGTAGCTCCACCTGCTTTTTAAATCTCCCCTGTACACACTATTAAAGTCTCTCTCTCTCTCTCTCTCTCTCTCTCTCTCTCTCTCTAACACACACACACACACACACACACACACACACACACACACACACACTGCGACTTCTACCTGGTCATGCTCAACTCCACCAGGATCTTTGCTTTGTTGAGAAACCATGTTATTCAATTTCCTCTGCTATCTTATCATATTCCAAAGCCACCACTGCAAACTTTTAACATTCCACTTCATTCATTCATTCCATTTTACTATTATACTTCTTTCAATCTGTCTTCTTCCAGGATCTTGTTCCTCTCAATTACTTAAATCTTTCTCCTCTTTAGGGGTGAGGGGAGCTTTCCCTATGCTTTTATATTGGTACAGATGTCCAGCTGCTTAGATAAATAAAGGTTTAGTTTACTTTGTTGCTCCCTAATCTACCATTCTCACTCTCTCTCCACCCATTTAGTTGTCAATTGTGCAGCCTAATCTGTCTCCACCTTCTCCCATCCAAGCCACTGTTTAGAACCTTATCTCCAACTCTTTAGAACTGCTTTGCCCATTATCAACATTTCTCTTCTGAAGTGAAAGATTGCTTTCAAACCAGAATTCCCTGCTTTTGCAGGAGGGTCTCAGAATACTTTGCTCTCTTCTGGAGTCCCATGCCAGTTATCCCTTCAGAGACACCTCTTATCCTGTGTGCTATCTTCTGAGATAATGATCACGTGATGGGATACTATCTAGATTTTTGATAATTTTGGCTTCTTTTCCAGGCATATTCTTTTTTTCCCCTGTAAAATTGATGTCCCCAAAAGCACAGGTGCTGCAGATGCTAGCCACTCGTAGCTTGCTGGGTTTTCTTCTAGAACTGGTCTCTCCTCCTTTATCTTGTCTTTCTACATTAGTGCTTTTCTTTTTTAAATTGAGGTAACATTGGTTTATAACAGTTATATATAACACTGTTAAACAGTTGACAGGTATAGGTTTGTACCTCTTAAGATAGATGTCACAACATTCATATCTTCATTTCTTTTCATTATATTACTCTCAGCCCATTGCAATCCTTGACACTTGGTCCTCTTGAGAATGCTGTATTGCCATAGTCTTTTTCATCTCTTTCACAAGTCCCTCTTCTTCCCAAATGCCAGCTTTCCCCAAACTTTTTCTCCCTATTTTCTTCTACCAACACCTTTATAATTCATCATCACCACTGGGTTGTAACTAACAACCCTCTCTCTTTCTCTCCTGAAGCCCAAACAGGTTACATGTCTGTCCATCCTATCTCTCCCTAAACAGAAGTAAGCAACTTCTAATTGGTTAAAGTCACATTCACTTGAATCCTTGAAAACTCTGATTTTTTTCATCTTTTTTGCCACCAAAAATAAATTGAGAACTAGAGCTCTAGTACTATCTCTCTTTCTCCCTTCTTCCACATTCTCAGAGTTAACATTCTGGGTATATTCCCAAGCCAGTCCCACAAACATATTCTGGATTTACCACTAGCTTTACCTGTGCTCTTGAAACAAGTATTAAAAAAACACAGACCTGCTGTGATTAAGTCTTTAAAATGTATTATCATGTACTTTGGAAATCTATATTAAGATTTCAATGTAGAAAGGGACTTTGAACTAACAACAAACTAAAAAAATGTATACAGGTAATTGTCTTTAACCTTTTTTTGAGGAAAACGTGTGACCTCTCATTGATCACAATTTGAATGATGGAATCTTCTCTTGAATTAAAGGAATATTCTGTTTTGTTCCAGCACAGTGTGATAGTTTCTTGACTATTCTTATTTATGGTTGTCTAGGATACCTCACTTAGTGCCATCTATAAACTTATTTTTATTATCCACTTCCTGCCCTGAAGGCTGGAATAAGACTTCATATCCACAAGCCCTGGAAAAGAGCTCTCAGCAGCATGACCCAACTAGTTTGGGAACAGTAATTTATAAAGTAACTCATCAAGACTAACACTGGAAGCAAAAGCTGTGGAACCATGTAAGGGAATCTTGCCTGCTAAAGATAACTTCCATTTTCAGTGGAATGACTACTAGTCCCTTCTACTGAGAAAAGGAATAATGGGTCACTGAAGCACAATCAAACCAAACTGGTGGTCAAAATGGCTGTCTATTAAGACAACATGGTTAGCAAAGTGATGACTGTATACACTTTCTTTCCTTGTGTTTCCTGTTCTACATTTCAAAAGACCATCTCTGTGTGTGGCTGAAGGAGGACTGTTTGACTAGTGTGGCTGGTTCCTTTGGGTTGATTCTAAACCATCTCACTGTGTTTATCCCTTGGTGGAACCGAATCTACAGGAACTTGTCTGACTTTCTTCTAGAGAAAAACACTTAGATGTCAAGTTGAATGGTAAAAAATGCTGTCCCTAAACAAAGTAAATGTCATTTAACCTATGAATAGTTGTCAAGGACTGTGTGAGTAAGAGCAGATGCTTGGGTTCAAGGCTGTAAATGCGTTCTCCCAAAGTCATTTGTGTTACCATTCAACTTTTCTGCCTTTTCCATTTGGTGGAGCAAAACTATAGGATTTTATCATCTAGCACGATAAATTTAAAACTAATTTAATTTCACCTTATAATTTCTTTACCTGACTGCCTATATAGTTCAGACACACAGCTGAAGTTTAAGATATAAAGTTAAAGTGAAGGATCAAGAACATCTTGCAGACTGAAACAAACATACTGACTGACCATACCTTCCCTCTGAAGTGCCACCCTCTAGTTGAAGAAAAGAGCACTTTTCCACATTCCTGGAGAAATTTGGCCAAATGGTAACGAGTATTTCTCAAGTATTCTAAGAACATGGCATGTGTTTGACACTCAAACACTGAATGAATGGAAGAGTAAATGAATGAATTCTAGACCCCTCTGAAGACTTGGAATGATATCTATATTGTTATTTTAGAAACTTAGAGTGTATACTGAAAATGAATAGGCATTTCACTTGATTTTTTTGAAAACCAAACTTTTGGCTTATGTTATTGTTCTTAATCCATTTTGGGGAAGAAAAAAAACAACATCCCCAAACAAAGTATTATGAAGCAGTATTGGCTTCTTTTCTAATTTTAAAAATACTTTAGAGCAAATTAAACATACTCAGAATGTTTTATTAACTAGAACATTTAGTTTAACTAGTTTAATTACTACTCTTTGGAAATTACTATGATCAGTGGGAACTCCTGTGTTTGGTCTTTGTGTGGGAATGCCCTGAGCAGAACGCCCACATGCACAGAACACCAGCTCCAAAGTTTGCCAAGAGGTCAAGAGAACTGGTAATCAGCAGTTCTCTACACGGCGATTCTAAGGTTTACCTAGTAAATCCCTTCAACAGAAGCAATAGCTAAATGCTGCTGGAGGAGGGCCAACCTTTGCTTTTATCCTAAGTCAATACAGACAGATGGTTTTTGTTGCTCAGTAAATAGTAAACTAATATCCTTCTGGAGTAAAAATTCCTTGAGAGAATAGGCTGCTGTATTTCCATTCAGCCCCTGTAGTTCGTACTCAAACCCTTCCACATAGCATAAGGTCAAGTTATTGAACAAACAGAAGAATTGTGTCTAACTTTACAAATCAGAAAGTTGAGAAAGATATCAAATGACTCAAAACATGGAGTGAAGAAAATGAATTCTCAATTCCATCCAATCCCAGACGCATTCAGGTAGTAGAGAAAACAGGTTTAGCGAAATGGGAGACCTAAACTTGGTTCCCACTCTATAAAGGTTATGGAAATAGCTTTCACAAGGTTTGTGCTTTGGAATTTTTTCCAAAGGAAAAAATAATACAGGGATTTTAAAAAAATTCACATGTACTTCTATAATAACTTGCATTTGGAGTCCATGCTGAGTCTACCAATTAAACAGGAAAACAGCAGCTCTCTGCTGTCAAATTATAGATCTGTTTCTTGGCTTACAAAGTAAGGAAACTCCTAACAACTGTAACAGTCTATATGATAAATATTTTTAAATTAACTGTATTTACTATGTGTGGCAAGCAGATTTAAACCTCTTTAATGTGGCTTTCTTAAATAATAATTCCATCTGGAACAAAAATAATATCTAATTTATTTCTCATCTATATAGGGTAGCCAACTTCCAAAATTGGAAGACTGATCTTTTAAAAATTTTTCCTTAAAAATCCAAGTATTCATCTAGAAAAACCAAACACAGGATCAGACAAAGACAAACTATAAGACTGACTCTTGAAAGCAGACCCCAGATCTGCAACAGTCCTGAGAGGGGTGCAGGAGGAAGCAAGGAGAGTAGAACAGGGAGAGGAGAATGCAGTGGAGGGTGGTAGAGCACTGTGGATACTTTGGTGGTAGGAAAACTATGGGGACCACACCTGAAGTGAGAAACTCTATAGATAGTGAAAAAATAAACAAGGACATAAAAAAAAAATCAGGTAAAAAAAGTTGAGTATTAACATATTTTAGAAATAATAGATATTAGAAAGGCTCACAGCAATTTCAAGACGTCACTCCCTTACTTTCTAAGAAGTCAGAGCCTAACTAAAACTCCAAGAAAATAAGGTTCTCAAATCCCCATGACTTTTTAAAGGTCTCTGTTAATTACGGAGGTGCAATGTGTAAATTAGGTAGTACCATCTACTTACACAGCACACTCCTGGAGCATGTAAGCAATTATAGGGTCAGTGCCTCTCTTGATTAAGAGCAGACGACTTTAAGAGGAAGAGAAATCAAATTACACAGCATGGTAAAAAGAAATGAGAAAAAAACAAAAAACACCATTCCATAAAGAGCTGTACACAAGGAAAAAAAAACACAGGAGCAATTTAGATGGGAGGTGGGGGGTGGCAGGACAAATACAGAAAAGAAAGGAAGACATGCCAAGGGAAATATATATAAGTGGGAAGAAAGAGAGAGAAAAATGCAGAGCAAGTGGAAAGTACATATAGTCGTGATTAAAAAAAGCAAACATTTTACTTAATAGTTTAAAGAAGGAAAGAAAAGCCTGTAGAATCAGTTTGGAACAAATATATTGAGCCATAATAAAGCTTAGTTGAAGCCATTGTTGCTATTTTAAAGTGAATCTTAAGAATACTGCAACAGAAGTATAAATTGGGAATCTAATGTTCATAGGAAATGGTATTAAGAAGTTATTATAGCAATTTGCATCCTCAATATGTGTTCCAGAATTTTAAGATAGAAGAACTTAAGGAAATTCTTGTTCAAAAAAAGAAAGAACATAAAAGGGTCCCACTGGTAGCAATGACCTGGGTGAATTTTAATTAAAAATAATGAATGAAAATCTGGGTTTGATGCCATAGGATATATAAAAGAAGAAGGTACTTTGGTTTCTTTAGACACAAACTACTTGTGAAGAATTAGATGAAGAACCCAATCAGAAGACAATGCAAAAATGTAATTAAGGACTAAAATACATGGTCCAAATAACAAAAGCTATAGGAGGCACATAAAGTTAAGGAAATAAGCCAGAGTTAAGAAAAAACTTAATGTAAAAAATGGAACTTGAGCTGGTCTGAATTTGAAGACAGAGAAATCAACATTCCTGATGCTATTAAGTTACAGGTGATTCTCTAATACTAGATTATAAGGATTTAAAATATCACTCAGGGGCCTCTGGTGGCACAAGAGTTAAGGTGCAGCTATCAGCAGCCACTGCATCTCTCTAGCCAGAGAGCTGACCCACATGGCTCAGCAGACCTCTCCTGTGCGCCCACTGCTCCCCTCAGCAGTGTATTTCAGTAGATCTGCCTGTTCTGCTCCCCACTCTGTCTCTGGTGAATCCTCTCTCCCCTAACACTTCTGGCCTACACCAGGGTATATGCATAAATAGAAATAAAACTTTAAAAAAAAAAATCACTCAGTTTTTTCAACAAAAATTTATCGTACATATACTATACTGTTTACTGGATTCAAGAGTATTTTTTGTAATTATCCATTTGAATAGAAAGGGTCTTGGGCAGAAAATGGGCTCTCAGTCAACCTGCTTTGGTTCAACGTCCTGTTATGCCATTACTCAGAGATGAACTTGAAGAGATCACTGAACACCTCCTTAATATTCTGGTCTATTGAAGGCAGATTATCAATACTAATAATACTTTTTAGAGCTATTGTGAGGATTAAAAGAGTTAATGTGTGTAAAGCATTTGGAACAATGTCTAGCACATAATCAAAATTAAAATGACTATTATTGTAATTATCCCTTCAATGTTCCTATAACTTTTCTTCTTGTTTTCTCTTAGTCTGATATTTACTTCTAGCTAGTATTCAATTTCTCTTCTTATATTCTTCCCAGACTAACTGAATATGGGCCTATATTCCCTGTTTCTACTCTTCTGATTCATTTCTCAAAAACATTCAGGTTTCTCCCCTAATCATTTCACTGAAGGTGAACTTGGCGAGGTCACATTAAAGACGTCTTCAGTGCCACATCCAGTGATAACTCCTTGGTCCTTATCTTATTAAACCACTGTCTACAATTCATAGTCAAGTATTTTTATATTAAACTCTTAATAATATTAGTTTTATGTGAAACGAACTCGCTATTCTTGTTTTTCATGACCACCTGATGATCTTTTTGTCTAGTCTTTCCTTATATCTTGCTGTCTACTGCATTTTACTTCCCCTTTTCCTCTTTTCATTCCCCAAGTTTCCATCTTTGAATTACTGCCCTCTTTTTTTACATGCCCTTCTTGTAGTTTTAACTCTTGTTTGAATTTTAGGTCTTTTAAATCTTTATCCACAGCTGTGAGAAATGTGTAGTTGGGAGTCTATCAGTTGCTAAAAGCTCAGCATTTCCAAAATTAAATTCATTTCATCACCCCCAACATTCCCTAAACCTACTATTCAGGCTGTATTCTTGATCTGTTAATGGGCCCACTGTCTATCCAACTATCAAACCTGGAATCTTGAAATAATAAATCTGCCCCTCTTCATCTTCCACAATCACTCATTCATTAATACATTTCAGAGCTATCACTATCACTATCACTTTTCCTCCCTCTTTACTACCATTGCTCCACTCCAATTATCTCTTGCATAATTTGGAACAACAGTTTCAAAATGGGTCTCCTACCTCCATATTGTCCCCTTCAAGTCATCATTCATGAAGCTGGCAAAGTGATCAATCTAAAATGGAAATTCAATGATGTTAATACCTGCCTAAACCCCATCTACCTCAAAGAATACCTATCACTTACAGGAAAAAATTCTGAACCTTTGATGTAGTAAGATAACCTTCTACTACATTTTCTCTATTTTTCTCTCCAGTTTCAGTAATAGCCACCATGCTAAGTATGGTTAAATATGTGTGTGTGTGTGTGTCACACATATACACACATAAACATACATACACATATATATTATAACACCCTGATGTAATATTATTATTCCAATTTTACAGATTAAGTAGGTATTATAGAAAAAAATTGCATGTAGTCATCAAGTTCAGAAGGTAAAGTTCATTATTTAACCCAAATCTAATCATATTCCCTAATGGAATTTTCTTGAGGTCAAGGTCCACATCATTCCCTTTTTTGAAACACCAGCATCTAGCACATTAAGTGGTACACATAATGCCTCTTAATTAAATATTAAACTGAATTGACTTTAAACAAAGAAAAGCTATAGCATAAAAACCATAAAAGGTCATCTTGCCACTAGCTGAAGAAGGATAAAGTTTTCTCTTCAAATTAAGATATCATTCGAAGTATGCTCTAATCTCTATTTTATCAAGAATACCTTTAAGTTCTTTTCACTTTGATTTATTTTTTTAAGGATTTATTTACTTATGCATACAAGCTGGGGTGCAGGCCAGAGGCCTGGGGTGCCGAGAGGGTTCACCAGAGACAGAGTGGGGAACAGAACAGGCATATCGACCGAAATACACTGCTGAGGGGCGCAGAAGGCGAGGCAGGAAAAGTCTGCTGTGCCATGTGGGAATCTCCCTGGCAGGGCGTCAAACTCAAGTTGCTACTGCCGACAGCTCAACAGCACAGTGCTTAACCACTGCACCACCAGGGAGGCCCTCTTTTCACTTTTAAATTGCATTTTATTCAAACGTCTTTCTACCTTTAGAGCAGTCAAAATAAGGTAAGTATAAATATTTGCATTAACAACTTCTCTGCTACAGGATACAGTGTATGCATGTATATGCTGTCTGTATATGGACTCTGTGCATATAGACAGACAGACATAGATCAGATACAGGTATAGAATGGAAAAAGCTCAAACTATTTTTAAGTTTAAAAACAGATGATTTCAACAACAGGAAATGAATTTCTTAGGCAAAATGAAAGCAAAGTATCAAAAGGATAACCTGAAACACTGAGACTCATCAAAGAATTTCAACAATTTAAAAAAATTCAGTTGTGTGGCCTATCTGTACCCCAGGTTGTAACCAAATGAAACTTCAAATAGCATCTATGCAAATAGTTGAAGAAAAATAAAATTAAAATATAAACATCTACAAATCATTAACAGAACTATGAGCTGTGGCTCTTCAATAATTCCATGTGAAGTAGTTTCACACCACTGGGCTAGGATAAAACATGCTCCACTGGCATTCTGAGCTGCCAAAATAGCCATTTGCAATTAAAAATTAAAACTGGCATCACTTCTTTGCAAGCAATTATCAAAAGGTTTCTGGCTATCTTCCTTGTTTATGGTGTTTCTTATATCAATACTTCATTCCATTTTAAATTATTCTTTTTGTGTTTTATTTCTTATAGGCCATAATAGTTCCAATACTAATATTTTAATATTTAACACTTTTTTTAAAGATTTATTTATTTATGCATATAAGCTAGTGTGTAGGCCAGAGGTGTGGGGTGGTGAGAGGATTCACCAGAGACAGAGTGGGGAGCAGAACAGGCAGAACTACTGAAGTACACTGCTGAGGGGAGCAGCAGGCAAGACAGGAGAGGTCTGCTGTGCCATACGGGAAGCTCGTTGGTTGGGGATCAAACTTGTGCTGCAATGGCTCTGGATAGCTTCATAGTGCTGAGACAACCCGTTGCACAACGAGGGAGGCCCCCCATTTTAATATTTTACACTTTGCAGCATTTCTAATTCTAACATGATCCTCAAATGCTATAGCATTATTTAAATTCCCTAACATAGATTTATTTGAAGAGTACAGAGCAGTTTATGTTACTATAAAGTAGCACGGTACAAAAGTATAGCTTGTATGGGCTCTCTATATTTAAGAGAAATCATGCCTTTTTTTTTTTTAAAGACCACAGGAACAAAAGTAAAATGCAAACATTTATTTCTATAGACACTGACTTATAGAATCTGTACATAAATAATAATGTTACTCATTAGGTCCAATTGAGTCTTGACACTGAGAGTGGCCGATAGAGTAAAATTCTACCTTCCATTGGAAACCAGTAAGTATATTTTGGAGATCTGAGGTATCAGTAAGTGAATCAATTTGTATGCATAGACTATTTTTCGTGGCAATCACTGCTCTAGGTATGGGTGATATAGCAGAGAATAAGATAGAGACCCCTTGTCTTGAAGGAATAGGGCGTAACAGTCAATAAACAGATTCCCTCCTCCCCCTTGCAATAAGAAGAACAGTGACCTGTTGTACTTATCTCCTTAGAAAAATCACTTTGGCTACCATGTATCTTACAGATCTCACCAGAGTTAGCAGTAAAGTTAAAGTGACCAATTTAGGAGGTGGTCCTGCAGCTCAGCGATAAGGATGATTCATACCATTTCTTTATTGCAAACACTTATCCTCTATA
Organism: Scalopus aquaticus; assembly: GCA_004024925.1. Taxonomy (NCBI): domain Eukaryota; kingdom Metazoa; phylum Chordata; class Mammalia; order Eulipotyphla; family Talpidae; genus Scalopus; species Scalopus aquaticus. Next base: position 20,023 of record PVIJ01010295.1, read on the forward strand.
AGATAGTATTTTAGACTATCCACAGTATTCTTCACCATCTTGGATGGATCACAGACACTACTTTGACATTTTAAGAGAAAAAGATTCAGAGATCCCAAAGGGTGAAATGATTTATTTCAAGTCACAAAGCTAATTCATGGGAAATCTGAGAATAAAGCAGTAGTCTTCTACTTCTAGCCCCATACCTTTTTCCTCTCAATGAACCACCAATATCTTTCTTCTAAGAAAAAAAAAATACTTGATAGTTCCTTCAGCTTTGGCTCATCATGAAGCTCCCAAAGAAGGAAGCATTCCTTGGCTTCCAAGGAAAAAGTAAATACTTACCACTAAGCAAACATATATTGAAGGTCTGCTACTAGATACAAAGCAATTTGCTATGTGCTTGGGACAGAGCTAAGCAGATTTTCTGTGTGGGAAGTTCACCCTCTTGTGGGAGCAATAGATCAAGGAAACCATAATAACAACACAGTGGGGCAAACACCACTACAATGACATTCCCAGAATGCCACTGGAACCCAAGACAGGGACACCTAAATCATTGGGGAGTGGGGGTAGAAGGGGAGTGTACCAAGAGGAAGTGATCCTTGAATTCTGTTTTAAAAAAAACAGTAGAAATGGACAGCCAGGGTGCAAGGAGTAGGAAGAGTTCAAGAGACTAGCATGAGCGAAAGCATGGTGGCCAGACATGGAATGGAGCAGTTCAGTAAGCCTGGGTGCAGGGTTAGAGTTGGGGGAAGAAAGATGGGCAGAAGTCATGTGACTTACGCTTATTACAAGGAACTCAGAATTTAACTTACACTATTGCCTTATCCTTCCCAACTCTTAATCATTCCTCAATCCATTTACATCACATGTATAATTCTCATGAATCCACTGAAGTTGCTATTGCAAAGGTCAGCAGTGAGCTCCTTCATGACCAATCTAATTAAATCTAACATATTTTTCTAGGTTTTTCTGCGGCACTGGAAACAGCTAACCATACCTCCATCCTACATACATCTTCTTTCCTTTGATTTTATGAAAATAAGATCGGCTGCCTATGTCCTTGGCCTTTTAGTTATTCTGTCATGTTTACCCAGGTTTTTCTGTTGGCTCTTTACTCTTCCATCCACAGCTTGATGATGGTGTTCCACAGATTCTGACCTCCACCATGTTACATTCTCATTGTACTCTGCATTTCCAGGCTATCTCAATGGTTCTATTCATTGCTTTAACTACCACTGCCAGAGGATTCCAAATATTAGTATCTAATCTAGACACCCAGATTAAGTTCTAGATATTTAAATGGGTTCACTCATTAAAAATAATCTTAATGAATGCACTCTGTCAGAGATGTTCTGGTTGTGAATACAAGATATAATTGGGAAAGACGAGTGTGCCTGGGTAACTACTGTGTTCTTACTACCTACAAGCTCCACCTAAATGTCTCACAACACCTGAAACTCAAATAGTCCAAATCTAAACTCACATTGCTTTGAAAGTTAGTCATTAACCCTTTGCCCTGTATTTTAAGGAATGATACTTCCATTCCCCAAACGATCCCAGTCAAAACAACTCTTCTCATACCACATGTCACACTGATGGGAAAAAAAATCTGCCAATTCTATCTCCTTAACACTTATCTAATTAATTTACTCCTCCACCCCAGTTACTGCCTTAGTTCCTTAAATAATCATCTCACCTTTTAGTCCAGGGCACACAATAGAGTCAACAGACATTCACAGAATTAATTTATGAATAAAAGAATTCAAGAGTGAAAGAAAAAGTTGGACAGTTGGTAATATCTCTTTATAAGCGATACTGACTTCATTTTGTACCTCTGGTTCATTACTCAACCAACAAAAACCAGACTTTTCCCAAAATTTGTATATAAATTGCATCATTCCTCTGGTCATCACCATTCAATGACCATTATTACAAGATGAAGACTAAATTCCATGGTTAGCATCTGAGAATATCTAGTCAGGTATGTGTGCTTTTTGACCTGCCCTCTTTTCTTATGGCCATCTCTGAAGTGCAAATATTGATATGTATCAGTGCCTTGAGTGACTGTAGTGATTCTCAATTCCCTGTCTTTGTCCAAGCGAATATTGTTCATTCACCCTTGCTTTTCTTACCTGAAAATTAACTACTCATTTGTCAAGACTCAGCTAATGCTTCACTACTTTGAAGTCTGTGCTGACATTTCTACCTTCATTTCCTCTTCCTTCTCCCTTCAACTTTGTGATAGCACCGATATTGTTTCACACTTAATCACAAAACTGCAATCAGCCCACAGTGAAGTCTTTTCCTTCTCTGAGAGTTGAGGTCTATGCCTTATTAATTCGGGAATTGACAATTATAGAAACTCAAATTTCACAGATGGATAAATGAATGAATAAATAAATAAATAGATGGTAAAGTGTCATGGAAAGAGTTTAGAAAGGGAGAATGATATGATAAGATTTGCATCTTAAAAACTACGGTGTCACAAAATGGAGTAGAAAAGGACACAAGGGACCACGGAGAAGGATCATGGGTGAATTGGTGGTGGGTTAGCCAAGGGGAATACAAAATGTAAAAGATATAAATAACAATAAAAATATATATATTTTAAAAAAATAAATCTAGCATCTTTCTTGCTCAAAAAAAAAAAAAAACTACAGTGTCAGAGCAGAGATCTGGGAGACTGAAAACAGAAGCTGGGAGATTAATCAGGAGAATGTTACAAATAATCCAATGGAAAGATATTGAGAATCTGAGAAGGTCAGTAGCAGCAGCAAAGGAGAGAAGGGAAAAGATTTGAAAAACATCAATAAAGTGAACACGCAGTATTTAACAATCATTTGGATGGCCAGTGCAAGCAAGGAGATTAGGGATAACGTCCAAGTTCCTACTTTGGGTGACTTGACTATGTTTCTAGTTTAAAATATCTATAAGTTCTGATTCACGGTATTACATTAGGCAAAGCTACACTGGACAAACTGATGAGTTACATATATCTGCCACATTATTTCCTGTGCTCTTCCTCTGAACCACATTTGCTGTCACTACAAAAATTTATATATGGCACCTCATCAAGTGTTCCTCTACTACCACCATTATTCTTCCAATTTTTTCCTAAAAAGAGGAGGAATTATGAATGGACAAACAATATTCAAAGAAATGTGTCATCTCATTTGAATAGCTCATCTAGCAAACTAAAGAACAGCTGAGGACAGGAATCAAGGCTGCCTGATAAAGCCTAAAGAACTATAAGAACACAGACTACTAATATTCACCAATTTATAAAGACTGGATGAAAACATCTTAAGTCGGTCATCTCCTTCTCTTGCCAGTTATCTCATCAATAGGCTAGAAACACTTAAAACCACATATTATACCATTATAATAATAATTTTTGCTTACATATCAGAAATGTTTATTTACCTGAAACATAACTTTAAATATACTTTTCTTGTTCTTGGCAGTGTAAACAATGGTCAACCAAGCAAATCCATCCCTGAAGTACGTCATTAATCACAGTGCACCTGTCCTTGGCAAGAACCTTAATGTGCTACAAAAACAGTTATTAAAGTAAGATTTGGGGATTCCCAAGACGACAAGAAATTAGTTACACTGCTCTAGAAATCATTTTCTTATAATTTCCTTTAGTATTAATGGTCTTGTTACACTTACAGCTGAAAATAACTTTCCTTTTTTAATTTAATACATAAAGTACAGCTACGTTAGAGTTCATTTAAAACCATAAGCAGCAATTTCCAAAGATGTCCTGTCCCCCAGGATTAGCTATATTTGTGAAGAATCCTCTCAGAAGATGATACTATCCAGTCCCTCTTTGAGCTAATATGGATCTAGCACCCCTATCTAATTGCTGAAGCATTACAGTTTCAGAATCTAGAAGAGAGTAATACATAATTTCACTTAAGTACATATTGATAGCCACATGATTTATTTTGTATTTACCACTAAAAACACTGGTAAATTATAATTTGGAGAATTGTTCAAATCCCAAACTCTTGAAAAATTTTAAGATTCTGTAAGGTCACAAAAACTTGTTAAACACCAACCTATTGGGAAAACACACTACAGAATAGAAAATCTTCATTCATGTTCAAGGATAACACAGGAGAGACAAAGTAGGAACACCAGCCAAGAATGTCTCTAATCCTCTCTGAATATCCAATGCATAATTTACCAAAAATTAAAGGCCATAAATGGTATTGATTGTAAATCCAAAAGCTATGAATATTCTTAGCATACTCTTGTATTTATATGTATATATATATACATATATACATATATACATAGATATATATATATATATATATATATATATATATATATATATATCTCCACACAGTGTATATTTTGCCACACTGGCCAAAATAATATAGCAGGCTAATCAGGTAATAGAATTAATCATATAGTAACTCAGAGGGGATGCACATGAATAGCGTTAGTAGTGTTTCTCTTTATCTAGCATTTATCACAGTAATCACATCTAAATCAATGTGAATCTTTCATAAGTGATTATAAAAGTTATTATTTTTTGCTATAATAATGATGTAAGACAACGTTCTCCCTGTGTACATTGTAAGATGGAAAGTTGGCTGGAACATTCTACCTAATGCTACATGTTCACATCAATCTGAGACTGTAAAATTTTCCAGACACCAGAGCCCCGCAGATTGTAGACTCTACCAATTTCCTGACTCCTACAGTGGTCAAATTCCAGGTTCACCTATTTACAAAATCAACTCCTTCTTCTATGGTATTTAAAAAAAAAAAAAAAAAGTCAGGTGAGAGCTGTTTGGATAACATGCCTCATTTAAAAAGAAACCTAACTCACGTGTTTAAAACCTATTTACTAGTGTTAAAACCTATTTACTAGGAAACAAGGAATGTATCAGTAAGTGCCCACTACTTCCTCTACAGGTCTCCTAAGGCTGACGTCTTTACATTTCATGTGAACATAAAGAGGCAGAAGAAAAGAACTCAAAAGGGAAAAATGAGAAGAAAAAAACCATAACTACAGACAGGGCATAACGACATAACACTAACTAAAAATGTCCAGATTAACCTATCTCTAACAAGAGACTGAATGAATGGACGTTGTGGGAAAAACAGTAGTAAACTTTAAAGCCACTGAAAGGTTTTAAATGCCTAAGGGGAAAATAAACATTTGCTTCCAATCATTTTCTCATTAAGCATTCTCTGCTAGATGGCGAAGGCTTACTTAACACACACACTTTGACTCAGCGCCACAAATGCCTACTTAACCCACTGCCTGATCACTGTCCCAGGCGGCCCATCGGCGCGTCTACTCGCACTTCAGCCGCGCTGCTACACCCCAGCCCCACTGGTTTCTGTCTTAACGCTGGAGCGTCGCCTCTCCTGGCCCCGCTTGCGGCTTATAGACCTTGGCCACCTTCGTGGCAGGAAAGGCTTCGTGCACCGGCAGACTTTCCGTTGCTGGTGGCTGGGGGTGGTGGCGAGGCGTGTTTCCGGGCACTCTCAAAACCTAGTTGCTCACCCCACCAAGTAGCAGCTTCCTCAGCTCCGCCCCCAGCAGCGAGTACCCCGCGGTCTGCTTCAGCTCTCTTCACCCAGTCCTACCAGCCGGCACCTCCGAGCCTCTCAGGGCACGCTCAGAAGCCTCACACCGGCGCCCGTCTCCCTTTGCATTTCCCAGCTCTGGGGCGCCGCGTTTGGTTAAAGTTTACGTATCTCGGGACCTAATCACTCGCAATTATCCGCGCAGCCTGTGTCCCACGTCAGCCCCACTCTTGCCCGCGGCGCCTGAAGCTGCCGGCAGCACGTTTAGCGTGCTTGGGGCTAAGGTTCAGTCTGGGGAGCTGGGAGAGGGGGTGCTGAGGGGGGTGGAAGGCTCTCGGAAGAAGACCAAAAACACGTGCAGAGAAATAAAAGCCACCACGTGCGCTCGCGCAAGTGTGTGTGTTTGTGCGTGTGAGTGTGTGTGCACGCCCGGGCCCGGCCAGGGAAAGGGCACACCGGCCCCCGGAGCGGGCGTGGCCAGGGGTCCGGGGGGTCGCGGGTACTCACACGAACGCGTGGTAGACGAACGCCCAGCCGCGGGGTCTCTCCAGCACGTTGTACAGGTAGTTCTGCAGCCGCCGGTACTTGACGTTGCGCCGACAGCTCTGGCTAGTGGTGTAAGAGAGCGGTTTCCCCAGCAGGCTCATCCGGGCCCCCTGCTTGCCCCGGCGGCTCTCCCTCAGGCCGCCGCCGCCGCTGCCGCCACCGCCGAGCGCGGCCGCGCGGGTGCCCAGCAGCAGCAGGCCGTCGCCCCTGGCGGCCGCCGAGTTCAGCAGCACCCTGCCCCGGCCGGACTCCACATCCTTCATGCCGCTGGCCAGGCGCCCCCCGCCCGCCGCCGCCGCCGCGCCGCTCTTCACCCAGAGCCCGGCGGCGCCGCCCTCCTCTCCTCCCGCGTGGTGGCGGGGCATGGCATCACCACGGGCACGGCGAAGGGGGCGCCAGTGCCTGCGGCGGGGGCAGCGGCCTCATGCGCGCCGGCGGGTTTCTAGGAGGAAGCCGGAGCCGACGGGACGCCCGCCGGCCCGCGACCTCCGAGTCGGGGGCGGGGAAGCAGGCAAGCGGCAAACCTCCCGGGGCTCGGGGCGGGGGCGGGGGGCGGTGTGCGGAGGAGGCACAGGAGTTCCAATTTCTGGCAGCCCTTAGCTTCGAAATCGAAATCGGGACCTGTTAGGGACGTCACTTTGAGAGGGTTTCTCTTGCTCCCTCTTATTTCCGCGGCTACGGCTCCCTCCTTCCGAAGTGCCCCTGGGTTGGGGCGGAGGAGCGCTGAGCACTCTGAGGCGCGCTCCTACGCGCGCACACACAGCCCCCTGCTCCCCCTCTCTGCTCCCCCTTTCTTCTCCCCCTGCACGCTCCACGCCCAGACTGCGTCCGCCCTCCTCCCCCGGAGGGGACCCTGCTCTGGAGCCCCCCTCCGAGGCACGAGTTTGGTTTGGCGCTCCCCGGAGCTGTGAAGCGGTCGGTAAGGTTAGGTCATCCTCGCGCCAGGAGGAGAAACGGAGTGCGGGTCGCTGCTCTCTCCTGCCGCTAGGCTGCCGGGCCAGGTCCTGCCATCCTTCCGCAAGGGGTGAGAGAGGCAAGGGCCGTGCCCTGCCCTCCAGGTACCAACCAGTCCCGCAGCTGGCGCGCGGGCAGACGCTCCGGGTAGTGGCGCTCGGGTTCCCGCGCAGCTGGCGAGTCTTTGGCAGTTCAGTGAGCAGACCCTCGGGGCGCGACTGCCACACTGGCGAGGCAGGGACCAGGCATCTCCCCGCGACTCACTCCAGCTTGCGGGCTGTGACTTTCCATCCTAGCATCAGACAGCAAGCCCGCGAGTAACTGGACATCTTCCCACACGGGGGTGGAGTGTGGGGAGGGCATAAAACTCCAAAGTGGCCTCTCCGCGGTCAAGGAGCAGCACCCTGGCACCGCCTGACAGCCGCGCGAAGCCTGGGAGAACGAACCGGATTCACTCCGTCAAGAAATTTCCATTTAAGTCCGAGAAAGTCATAAAACTGCGAAGTCTCGGCAGTGGCGGTGGCGGCTGCCAGTGTCTGGGAGAAAAATCCTAGAGGGTTGGAGCGCCCAGGACTCTGGCTTCTCTACCTCACCCCCCTGCCCCCCCACCATGAACTGTAACTTAAGCGGTAAAGGACTTGTTGCAAGTTACCACTGACTAAATCTACCACCACCTCTGACACTCCTGTTGACCTCCAGCCTTAAGCGGTATTTCATTATAAAGCACAGGCAGTCAGACATCACCGTCAGCATAAGGAAACTGAAAGGAAGCCAGACTTGTGAACTTCTAACAGAATGGGTGACCCTTCATTTGCCTCCCAGTATGAAAGAAAACTGAAAGAACTAATCTTCCCCTACAAAGCCATAGCAGATCGTTGCAGGGTGGTGATCCCATGTGCCTTTTTTCCATCCAGAAGCATAAAACCGAGACAGTACTAAGGCAAATGTCTTATTTCAGCTTTCTTAGCTCTCAGCTCCCTCCTGTGCATACACCCACTCCCTAGGCAGCTCTTTTGGCAGCAGCTCCCTTTCAGTGCTTTACTTTTACTTTTTGTTGTTATCGCTATTGTTTGCAAGAAGCATCCTCCCCGGTTCCAAGTCACCGGTAGGAACTTGCATCCCTTCCTCCTTTTCCCCATGCCTGTCGGTGTCAGGTTCTAGCTCCAAGCCGCTACATGCAACTGGAATGTTTGCTATACGACTGTGATCCACCAAGCACCGATACCCAGAGTCACTCTCGCTTTCCCCTAATACATTTCACACCCACGCAACTGTGGAGGTGCGAGAGAGATTGCTCCGTGCCCTGCTATTCGCAGCAGATGAAGAAAGCGCCCTGGAGCAAGCTCTCCAATCCTAGAGCAGCGCGAAGACCCTGGCTGAGCGCAAGGGGGGAGGGGGGAATGTTTGCTGTTGCTATATTTATACTTCCCCGCGGAGTTTCTGTGCAGGGACTTTCAGGGTGAAAGACCTAGAGACTGAAAACGACTCACGTGCACGCGTGAAAACTGGAAAATCTTGCTTTTTCTGCAGGCAAGAAAATGAAAACTATTTCCTCTTAACCTAATGGTTTTCCTTCTTGCAAACCAGCACGCCTGGGTAGGTGAGATCACTTCCATCTACTGAGTGCTGCTGGGCCCAGCTTGCAGGCAGAAAGTGTTGGGAAGGCAGGGTGCAGACACTTTTTCCGGGAAGAAAACCGCTCTTAATTTCCCTGTAATACTGTCCTGAGAGTGTAGAATTAATATTAGTATCAACATGGTGTTGATTAAGCAAATGCCACTGGCCTTTTTAAAAAAATCAGATGCAGCAATCAGCAGTGTTTAGAACTAGGAGGGACCTTTGGGGTCATCTCTTCTAGGGTAAACTCCAATTAGAAAGCTAACCCAGTGGAGACCTGCCTAAGAGTTCACACAGGTAGCGTTTATGGGTTACTGGAAGCCCACAATCTTCTCTGTCAATTGTCTCCCTTCCACACAGCAGGGCTCATCTCCAACAGAGTGCACAAAGGAGCACATGGTTTTATTTCAATGTCTCTGCCTACAACCACTGGAAAGAGGCTTTTACCTGCAAGTTTCTAACCCTTCTGCCCTTACAAACTCAGGAAAGAAAAAGAGGAGACTGCCTGGTGACTCCCACTAGTTCTCTATATGTACCTTGCTTCCTATGCCACTGCTAACATCCCTCCAAAGGCAAGAATTAACCTTGGAGAAAACAGTGTTGTGATTAAGTTTTGTTGTTGTGCCTTTGAATACAGATGTTGCTAGGAAACTGCCTTTTATTCTTTTTGCTGAAATACTGAAATCTAAACATCAGAAGAGAAGGTGGGCATACTTGGAGGAGTAGAATAGCCTAGTCTCATTTTCTGTGCATAATAATTGCATTAGAGCATCATAAAGAGGTATAAAAGGCAAAGGATAACCACCCTTTTCAAAGGCAAATGTTCACCGCTAATATAGAGCAATATACTATTGATTGGCCCTCCACATGCTTTGGAAATTTCTACCATTCTCTGCACATTTTGTAAGATGTCTAGCTGAAATTTATGACATTGGAAACTTTTATTTTCTGAAGTCGGCATGGAAATGGTTTCAACTGAAATAGTTACTAGAAATATTTAATGTTTTCTAGTCCATTAAATTTTCTTCAGAAGGGTACTCTAAAACAGAAATATTGAAAATTCTATATAAGAGCCCATAAAAGATTTTTAAGGCGGAATAACTAGATCTGACATAACAAAATGTCAGAAACTCCATTTTGTTTTCTTCTTCTCATGCCTCCCCATTTTCACATAGTCACCTCACCATATAATTTCATTAACTTATGTTCATGGTTCTTATCAACTAGTGAGTGTATGTTACACTTTTCAGTGATACGAATGTGCTTTGTTTCATTGTGAGATTCCTAGGTCAACTAGAGTGGCAATGAAAAAAGGAATCCTCAAACCATTGAGCAAAAAGGAAATTTACAGATGAAGAAATGGTTATTTGTTCTTATCTGCTATTCAGTGAATTGCCCAAGGCGCAACTATTTGATAGGTATAGGCCTAGAGTAGAACTGAAGTCTCCTGAATACAATGCTCTTTAAACTACGCTGACGTCTCCTGAATAAAATGCTCTTTAAGCTACACCACCCTTTAGGTTAGCTTTCAGTTACCACCTATCAAGTCATAAAAAAAAGTCAATAAGGGTGGCAACTATATGTGTGTTTGTTAGAACCACTATTAGAAACACTTATTAGAACCACTAGTTCAGTAAACGTATTTATCTCTTCTATTTTTAATGTATCATTACTGTACTCAATTTAATCATGTTTAGTCAATAAAGAATTTTTCTATGTAAGAGTTGTGAATTAGAACTCCTTATACTCAGTTTATAGGGGAAGAAACTAAAGTATTGACAAAGTTAACAATGTTTCAAAACTAATAAATAGTTAAGCAAGACTCAAATTTATAAATGTTGAATGTAAAAATAAACCCCCCAAAATAAAAACAAAACTACAACAAGCAGAAATAGGCCGAGAACCAGGGCAACATCAAAGATCTAAGCCTGCTTTGGCTATAAGAAGATTCTGAAACTCCAGGGATCCCAGTCCTGTCCCACACAAAAGAGGAGGCAGTACCCCCATCAGAAGAACTACTTGTCCAAGGATGCAGAAAGCACATAAGTATGAATCTATGTGGATGCCAAGAAAGGCTGGTAGGGGAACACATATTGGTGACAGGGCTCAAAATATTTACCATTTTCTTTTCAACAATTATAAAACTTTATTTCTCTAGGAATTACTAAAATAATGTGTTGATCATCATTCTCAGAGAAAAATAATTATAGATGGTTACTGTGTGCTAGAACTGTAATTTGCAATAATATTTTACTTGATTCTTGATAATAAATTCATAAGCAGATAATGAAATCATATCCAGTTTATAGGGGAAGAAAGTGAAGTCTTGACAAAGTTAACAATGTTTCAAAACTATTAAGTAGTTAAGCAAAACTGAAATTATAGATGTTGAATGTAAAAATAAAACACCCCCCCAAATAAAAACAAAGCTACGTTTTAACTACTAAATTTATTTTAACTCTTGAAATAAAAAACTAAGCCAATTTTTGTGTGTTACTAATCTTCAGTTTCTCTTTCCAAAAGAAAAGTATGGGGAAGTTTCTATTAGTTGTTTTAAAGCAGGATTTTGGATATTATTTTAAACATAGAAATGAGTCCTGTTCATTTTTCCTAAAGGCTTCTCTGCATAGATACCTTTTTTTGTATTTAAAATTTTAAAATAGTCCCAAACCTTGTAGTGCCAATTTCTTGAAAAGGCATTTACATTTTGCTCTCCCTAACACTACCTTTAATTTTATTCATAGAAACCAGTTTACCATATTTGGCTATAGATGATTTCATTTTTTCTGACACATTAGTATGACAACACTATTCTTTTTCAACCAAATACTTGAACACTTCTTTCTGGAAGTAATTTGAATATAGTTATTTGATCTTTACAGAACTATATATTTAGAAACTGTGTGAAGCAGTTGATACATATGGGAAATCTCTCCTTTGAGCTAGTGTACTAGAAAATTCTGTTATAATTCTGTGCCCCCTAGTGGTACTGACATTTACCATAACTTTTTCAAAGAGGAATTAAGAAACATCCTTTAAAAATCTCCCCAAACCTATTCTTTCCCTTAACAAGCAATCATTAATCATCAGATGCTATTCTAGCTGGAGTATTTGTACAATAGTTCTGATTCTTAGCATGTTAATGGACCAGTGGGGGAGAAGAATGGACAAGTAATTATAAAGTGGAAATGAGTTCACAGAGATTTGCTCAGAGTGTTATAGTAAGCCACAGAGGGTTTCATGAAGAATGAAATAATAGCTGCCCTAAGTCTTAAGGAATAACTGGACTTGAGTGAAGACTTGAGGGTAGGGTATTCAAAAGAGAAAATATTTGAGACAATATGAAGTCTTGAGAACTGATCATGCATTTATTACACATACATCTCTAGGAGAGAGCCATTATTTTCCTCAAACAACCCCCCCTCGACACACACACACACACACACACACACACACACACACACACACACACATAAATGCAGCCACCTTGGCTGTCCTGGCATTCATGCCAGTATGCCATGAATAAGACTTCTGAGCAGGAGAGTACTGGGAACTCTGGGTAGAGCTAAGTAGCCAGATGACTCCATAGAACATAGAAGGCAGGTGGTCCTACCCTCTTGTTTCTCTGGCTTTTACTTGTATTAAGCGACTTGTAGGGAACTTAGAGGAAACGCATGGAGGAGAGACACATAGAGACACTTGGAAGAGCACATAGGTGAGAGACATGGGAAATCTAATCCTGGTCCTTGACAGAGACAGTGGTAGCTATTTTCCTGATGTGGTATCTTTTGCTTTTTCTCTCTCCTTCTGTCTCAGCTCTCTTGGACCTGCCTAACCCCTCTCTTGTGCTTCCCTGGCAGAAGACACCTTAGAATTGTGGCAAATTTGGGGGCCTTATGGGTTCAGCTTTGTGTCAAGCTTGCTTGGCCATTTTTGCTCATGAGGGCAGGGGTAATTTTGTGAGATTTATCAGGAAACTATTATTTGGAGTCCTTCTCTATGCACACTGTAATTTTTCTAAATATTTCTCACACTAAAAATCTATTCCCTTTGCTTTTGTGCATACAAATGGCTGAATCCCTTTCAGAACATACCATACCTTAACAGTTTGGGGTCCCTTGGAGCCCCTTGGTTATATACTGACATTTTGAGTAGTAGTTTGATTCTACTAGAGTCCAGTGTGCTTTTGAAGGTGGCTATAGGAGGAGGCAGAAGACATAAGACAAGGGCCCCATCGCTAAGGAACTCTGAAAGAAGTTTAGATTTTATCCTGACTTGAGAAGGAAGACCATGGATGAAAGTTAAGTATGAAACTCTACTTATTCCTACTTACAATTTCAAAAAAAGCTTTGACAGCAATTCAGTTTAATGAAAACAAAATGTGGATTTGATAGTGGGAAAATGAGGAGCTTCAAAGTTGCCAAAGGCAGTGCCCAAATTGCTTACCGGTCACTATATTGGTTCTGCACCCGCGTGCACAATTGCAAGACTACTCAGGCTTAGGGAACAATAACAATGGGATTTATTTAACAAACAGGGAAAAGCAAAGAATTACTGAAGTCAACATATGGCCATTTACCTTACTTAAAGCAATGTCCAGTCCATTAAGTCCCAGAAAAGTAACAAATGTGGCGTCTTTCGCCACTGCTGACGTGGAGCTCCTCTTCCAAACAATAGGCCACATTTCCAAATTGGCATCTTCCTTCTTCTGTGGATGAGCAACAATCAGACTACAGGCCAGGTTCCAACTCACAAGGACGACACAGAACACAACTGGAGATGCTACCAGAACTGCCATGGTGACCCAGCACAGCACCAGGCTAACAACACTGCAAACAGCAACTACAGTGGCCAGATGGCCCAACAGACTGCACTCACGCATTTTAGAAAGGTGCCCACTTCGGGTCTATGCCTTCTTCCTTCAGCTGCAGTAAAGACAAAACTGGGAGCAGTTTCCATCGCTCGGGTACTTGCTAAGCCTCCAAAGTCTCTGGCCCCAAAGTCACTAAAGATTCAAAAACGTTTCTACTTTTCCTGCATCATGGTGACTGCTTCCTCTATTCCTTCAGCATGGTAACTGCCTCTTTCATTCCTACATCATGACGACTGTTTCTTACTTTCTACATCATGGCGACTGCCTTTTTCTCCTTCAGTCCCTTTTATTTTTTATCAGGAACCCCACCCCAAAATGCAAACTTAGCACTTTACCTGGGGCTATTCATTCTCAACAGCAAACCCCTCCAGGGGGCACTACCTTTACTGGACTTTGGACTCAGCCCAGTTACAGATTGAACATCTGAGTGGCACACAATTCCAAGCTGGGGACTCAAAGATGAATTATCTATGTTGGAGGTTAGTGAGCACTACCAATCCAAGGACAGATGCCAAGTCTTACCTCCAGTTTTCAGTAATGATTATCTGGGTGGATGATGGTGAATCATTCACTTAACTAGGAAAGAGCAAGCATCTGGGGAGGCCACCTCAGAAAGGGGAAGGTACTGAGTTTGATTTTGTATTGAATTTGCATGTCTGTTGAGATAGTCCATGGAAATGTCTGTTGGATAGATCAATCTGCAGCTGAAAAGGGGAGCTAGCCAGGAGTCAAAATCTGAGAATCAGCATATACATGATGTATGAAAGTGATAGGTTTGGGATCAGATTACTTGGGAAAATATGTAATTGGTTTAACAAGAAAGGGGACTGAGGACTCAGCCTTGGTGAACATGAACAGAAAGGTATAGGAGAAGGAAGAACAAGGAAAGGAGACTGAAATAGAGAAAAGTAAATTACTACTGAGGGTCATGTCCACAATAACCAAAACAAAAGCTTCAAAAGGGAATTCTGGGGAGAGATCAAATGAGATAAAGTTTTTGGTTTTGTCAACAAGGAGGTAATTTGAGGAAGTTGCTCCTGTTTATTTACTTTCTGGCAGAAATGTAGAAGTAGAAATCAAGTTAGAGAGGGCAGAAAAAGAATTAAAAGATAAGGAAGTGGACATAATGATTCTGAAGGATAGGGGAGGGGTAACAATAATCAGAAGATTTGGGTGTGAAGAAAAATCAAAACAAAACAGTGTTGATTCATCACCATTCTCACAAGGCCTATGACTAAATCTGAGCTGCATATGGACAGCTAACTAGGCTGCCGTCTGGGTTTACAGTATTTTCCTCAGGCCTTAATTGTGAGGTCTAACACAACTTGGACAACTATTGATTTTAGAAGTTGAGTTTGGAAATTTTTTAGCATTTTTAATAAAAAATATCATTTTTTATTTCTTACATTTCAGAAAAAGACTAATTTAATAATATACATTTTTTGTGTTTAGTTTTATCTGGAAGGAAGGTACATGTGTTTGTATAAAGACATATTTTTGTATGATTTCATTTATAATAAAAGACTGAGGATCATCCAAGAAAAAGCACACAACAAAAAAGCCAATATCTTAAATAGATTTCAAGCAGTACTGCTGAGAATTATAGGAGAGTATTCAGAATTTCTCGGACAGTGAAGAAATTGGCAGGACTGGGGGCATTCAGGTTCCTGGAGTTTTAACAAGAAATACATTTCTCTCTCTCTCTCTCTCTTTTTGGTAAAGATTCTAAGTAAAAGTATATTAATATAAAGGCTATTAAAATTATTTCATAATATAGTAACTTACAGACTAGTACTATTTGTTTGGCTACTTAGAGTAATGCTTCCTGCCTTTTTGAGACAGAATACAAAATCATCAGACCTATGGCACATATGGTCCTGACACGCTGGGATCTTCTGACTTATGGAAAAGTTAGAATTGAGATACTACTGCTACAAAGAGACACTGGGTCTTGTATAGGAATCTTGAAAGTAAAATAGCTAATTTGTGGAAAAACAAGTACACGGAAAAACAGACAGAGGGAAAATGGGGTTGCAATCAAGTTGTTTTGTTTTGTTTTGCTTTGATACTATAGTGTAAAATTTTGATGAGATGCAATATAAGGTCAATGAAATAAGGAGCATTACTTGGCATATTTTCAAAGTTTTGGGTTTTGTTTTTGAATGTTATTTTCTATGTGAAATTGAAGCACATTGAAAAATAAGAGGGACAAATTGAAAAATATTTTATGGAAGAAGATAGTTCCTGATGTGGATAGATGATTAAAAATGAAAAAGAAATCAGGGACCACAAGACCCAATATCATTTTAGGGGATGAAAATAAATATTAATTAATTGCTTTAAAACTCCTCAGGATTTAGAATAAAAAAAAAGAACTTACAAACTGTGGGATCCTGGTTCTGGACAATTACTGAATTTCTCTATGTCTTCATTTCTTTCATGTTTAAAGTAAGGATAAATAATATCTTCATCACAGGGCTTTTGTGGGGATTAAGTGAAATAGTTCACGTCATAACTCTGATACAGATACATAGTATACATAGTGCTTGATAAATGTAAACCACCACTACTTAAGTGCACACATAACAAGATTTGCCTTAGGTTCAATTTGTGATTAATGCACAATTTGAAAATAATAGCTGGTTAATATTCTGAAACATTAGCTTTTGTCATTGCTACCTGAAATTTAACAGAAATGTAAAAATATTAGCAATACGAACTTGTACAACAAAAGTAGATGAGTTTCTTGAGTAAACCTGGAGCTAGCCCAGAAGTGAAATTTTATGTTTTGCAGATGATAGTTTTCGGGTGAACAATCTGTGACATTTAAAAGCAAATGTAAGCAACCATATCTGATAATATTATGAGGTTATGCATTCATAAGTGTATAATTTATTAAAGGCTACTAGATATAACTACACAAAGTAAACCTTAAATATACATCTTTGGGTATTATACTTCTAATAGTAATATTCAAATGGTAATGGGTATTTAATTCTGTTTTTCAGTATTAAATTTTTCTTCATTTTTTTTATTGAGGTAACATTAGTTTACAATACTATATATGATTTAGGGAAATAGAATCACACCTCTTCAGATGTATGTTACAAAACACACCCATCAATTTCGCTCTAAAAAGTATGTGAGATTTCAGATGTCTGGTGATAGGTATTGAATTCTTCACTCTAGAATATCTGTGAATTTGTGATTTTGGCGCTTTTCTGGATGATAATAGTTTAAGAATTTGGGGAAAGTCTTAGAAAAAAATTTAAAAAGCATATCTGTTATTTTGCATGCAACGTTTAGATTTCACAGATGCTCTAACCAATGCCTAAAACTCAGGTTTATTGATTCCAGATTGTAAATTCTTATACTGTGTGCTTAAAGAAGTGAATTGTATAAGGATTTTCTGGAGGTTATCTTCAGGATACCTTGTATGCCATGTGTTAGATCCATAGGACTACCTGGAGTAGTCAGTAACTTCTTTGACTTGCCTGGAGTAAGCCCATGCTATTTCTTAGACCGCATTTAATAATAGCCTAGTGATCAAGAAGATCCTAGGGGAGAAAGGGTTATGGTCACATAAAGCCCTTGCATTGGCTGTGCTAAAATTACCAATCTATATGACAGCTCTCTGATTGAAGTGTTTGAATGAGTCCTTGAACTCTCATTGCCTTCTTCATGTGGTTATAAATAGGAGAACATTTACTCCATGATATTTCTCCTCCAAACTAATTTTCTAGAATTTGGATCTCTTAAATCCAAGCATGTTACTGAGTGTGGGTGTCTATGATGTGTATGCACATGTGTGTAAAGACATAAGTTATAAATATAATTATAAATCAATGCTTTAAAATATTGCCTGGAAACACATACAAACCACTGGAAATAATCTTCTTACACATTTCATGGAAGATTTTGGGTCCACCCAGAGCTTCGATTCTGGTAATTGGATTACAGTCATTTCTATGCTTATATTCCTTTTACTGTTGCTGACTAATACCCTTACATGAGACATTCTCAGTTTTGTTCCTATCTGTCACTCCCAGGAATTGAAGTCTTGTGCCTTGTCTCAAAATGATGGCTGGCATTCCCCTGCTGGCTTATCAACTTCCATTATAATAGTTACCTATCTTCCCACCTACCTCAACCCCTGGATGTCATCTTGGCTGCAGTAGTCCTTTGGGGATGCTGTGTTATATATATTTGATAATCTACTTCATGATTCTACACGAGACTTACATGAAATAATTATTGTCAAGCAGGCAATTTACTACCCACACCTGAAGCTACCATTTCCTCTATCCTTTCTGAGTCGCTCAGTAAGTCTTTCAGTGTTCAGTTCTATAAGGATTAGCTGTGTCATGACTAATCATATCTGGGTTTAGACAAGAAGTCTATCTCATTCTCTTAGTGAGAATTTATTCAATCACTAATTCATCCAATGGTAAGATGAGTGCTACCAGGTGTCATGACACTAAAACAGATATTATCCTTGTCTAATGTGGCCTGTAGTTTACTGTAAGTTTTCAAAAGTTTCAAAATATTTTTATACTACATTTAAATTTGTAACATAGAACAGTTACATAAAACTTGATGATTCAAAACTAATGTTTTTAAATTATGCATTTATACAGAGCTAATTCTTTTCATCATTGATTATCTTGATCCCCAGGGGATATTTGCAACATCTGGAGACATTTTTTGGTAGCACAAGATTTTGGGAATATGTTGCTACAGATGACAAGGGAGTAAAGGTCAGGAATGTTGCTAAATATCCTGCAATACACAGAAAAGCTCCCCACAGCAAAAGATTTTCCTGCCTAAAATGACAACACTGCCAAGGTTAAGAAATCCTGTTTTGGATAAACACTTTAAGACAGTCTTAGAAAATATTTAGATAGGAAGTTTTCCTTGCTGTTATTTGTAATATGTGTTTGTCTATATATTACTTGTTTCTATGTTTAGAATTTCAATTTTTGATATGTTCCTAGAGAAATGATGCTAGACAGTCATGAAAAATATTTTCCATTTCAAACAAAATCTTTACTTGTATGCAATGCCAGGGAAGGTCAACAGGTAAGTAACAGGTAAGTAAGCATGTCTATCTCAACAATATTCTAGAAGTTTAAAGCAATATCAATATTACCTATACCTAAAAATTAACATATCTTTCTTCTAATAGAAGCGTGGGGGCAGACATGAAAGAGGAAGCAAAAGAGTTGGGAAAAAAATGAATGGCTAGTTGATTTTGACAGCTATTTCAGACATTCTTTCTTGATTGCATTAGAATATAGATCCTCCAAATGACACTAGAAGTTTCTCAAGCTTTATCTAATTCCATATAAATTTATACAAGATATCTTTAGGTTAGGATGGTAAAAATCTGCTAATCAGCGAAGTACAATAACTATGGTGTATAGCTAATCACCATTTCAATCTCATGAGATTCAAGTGTAGACATTTATGTGGCTGCCACACAATGCAAATATTTGCATTAATGCAAGTATTTGCATTGTGTATTACTGCAACATTTTTGAGAAATTTAATAAAAACACCAACTCCAGTTCCAAATGTAATTCTAATTCACATTCCTGTGATAATCATAACCTTTGAAGAGCTATAGCAAATGGACAATATTTTTTTACTTCAGTGAATAATATATGAGTACAAACTTCCAGTTATAAAATAAATAAATCATGGGGATGTAATGTACAGTGTGGAGACTATAGTCAATAATATTATATTACAAATTTGAAAATTGCTAAGGAAAGATGGTAAATAGACATATTGTAGTGATTATCTCACAATGTACACAATTATTAAATCATTATGTTGTATACCTGAAACTAATATATGTCAATTATACATCTATAAAAATATATGAATACTAGTGTAGCTAGTAATTTTCTTGCATCACCATGGTCTTCTGGTTAGAAAGAAATAGTTTGGAATGGGAAACTATCAAAAGGAATGAAGTAATAATTTGTTTCCTTACTGTCATGTGATTGGTGAAGAAATTAATCATACTTCGTAGCAAAATTTGTTTTTAAGCTTTCTTTTCTTAATTAAAGGTTGTTTATAAGTAGTATTTTTTATTATGTATACACATACATATATATTCAATTTGGTTATAGACATATGGGCACATAAAATCTCTAAAATATTAGTTTTATTTTTAGTTTCATGGATCTACTAAGCTTCCTAAACTTTCTTGTTGTAGAAAGGAAAGTTAAGAAAAATAAAACTTCTTCTCAAAATTGAATATAGGAATCCTTCTATTTCTTTAATATTCCTTGGACATTGTTTTTCCAATTATTATTTTTTTTTAAAGAATTTTTATTTATTTATATATACAAGCTGGGGTACAGGCCAGAGGCGTGGGGCGGCGAGAAGGTTCACCAGAGACAGAGTGGGGAGCAGAACAGGCAGATCAGAAATACACTGCTGAGGAGAGCAGCGGGCGAGGCAGGAAAGGTCTCCCGCACCATGTGGGATTCTCTCCGGCTGGGCGTCGAACCGGCATTGCCCGCGGCCAAAAGCTCCACAGCGCAGCGCCCAACCGCTGCGCCACCGGGGAGGCCCCGTTTTTCCAATTATTTTTAAATAAAAATAATCAAACATGTGATACATTATTTCTGTTATGAATCTTACTGGAAATATCTGAGATTTACCTGGATTAGTTTAAATCATAGTATCTCTATTTAACATATGAGTAAACTTGAACCATTATTTAGTCTCATCATCCCAAATTTCCTCATTTTCAAAATGGGAAACAATAAGTAATTAATGGGAAAGAAATTAAGCTATGTAAAGTATGCAAAAATGTCTTGCACCTGGCAGGCAGGGACTCTAAGTGTTAACAGAGAGGCTGCTTAGTTTCATTATGGGAAAATAAAAGTAAGTTAATAAAAAATATAAGGAGTCAGAATGTGTTGGAATGTCTATGTATTTAAACATATTTTTTTCTCTTAAAGGAACATAGTTAACTGGCAAATCCCACATGGCTCAGCCACATAGATTAAGATATTTTAGTAGCACCAAAGGAAATACATGAAGGAAATATATAACTAAAGGAAATATATGAATATATTGAAATATATGAAGGAAATATGTAACTAAAGGAAATATATGAAGATATTTAAATACATGGATCTCAATAGGCTTAGTCTCTTCCTCTAATTCCATATTGTTTTTTTTTTTAAAGATTTATTTATTTACTTATGCATACAAGAGCTGGGTGTAGGCCAGAGGTATGGGGAGTGGGGGTGTGAGAGGATTCACCAGAAACAGACTGGGGAGCAGAACAGGCAAAATGACTGAAATACACTGCTGAGGGGAGCAGCCAGCGAGACAGGAGAGGTCTGCTGTGCCATGTGGGTCACCTCTCTGGTTGGGATTTAACTCATGCTGCTGTGGCTGCGGATAGTTTCATAATGCTGAGACTTAATCCCTTGTGCCACCAGAGGCTCTCCATATTGTCTTTTTAAAAACTTTTATTCTAAGTCCCTCTGGTCTTTTTGGCAAACCATAATGAACTACCAGTCCAAGAAGATAGATGTTCAGATTCCCTTTATTACTTCTCACAGAGCAGAAATTACAGTCTACAAATACAAATTTCTTACCTCATTGGAGACACTGAGATGCTTGTTTGCTTCTGCTATTTTGTAGAAACATAAATTATAAGCAAATGTAATTTCAAAGGCAAGCAAACCAAAACCAAACAAAAAGAAAAACCTAACAGGGAATTTGATCACTCTACATATTCTCTATCTTCTGTGAAAGGTTTCTAGTCACTGGAATTTTATTTCATCTCCTTCGCAGGAGAAGGAAAAACTGCTATGTGGAGTCATGTGTAGAAGATTTTCCTTTGTGGTTTCCGTGGACTGAAATGCAACTAAGACTGAAGCAACACATAAAACTTGCAAGCTGACCATATATTTGAGGCATACAACAGGGGACAGAGAAGGGTCAAAATGGGAGGGAAGAGCAAGAGGGACTGTGGTGATGGGTCACGGGTGCTATGGTGGAGGGGGGGGAACTATGGGGACTACACCTGAGGGGAGAAATCAAATACTGTACAAAAATTAACAATGATGTAAGGGGGAAAAGTACTTAAAAAATAAAATGTGTTACCATTAAAAAAAAACTGAAGCAACACAAATTAAAACTGGTCAGTGATCAAAATGTTAAACATGATATCTTTATGTTATCTTCATATATAGGCAGTAATATAACAGGGTGGTCCCCAGGAAAAAGGGTGTGTTCCGGGTTCCCTGTCCCACCCAAGGGAGGGTGGAGCTGAGCAGGAAGGATAAGAAGAAAGAAGAAGAGAAAGAGGAGACAGAAGGAAGAAAGCAGGATGGAGAGCCAGAAGCAGCACAAGGAGCAGAGAGACATGTAAAGAAGCTGCACTGGCCTGAACTGATTGAAAGAGATGTGGGTGAGAGACGTTGCGAAGTGGGGAGGTTAACGATGGCTATGTTGATTTTGGTTTTGATTTTGTTCTGTTCCTCTCAGAATTGTCTGACTGTTCTGACCCTTTTGTATGGGTCCCTGCTGAAAGGTATTTTGGTTCCTCCCAGAATTGTCTGGCTGTTTCTGACCCTTTTGTGTGGGTCCCTGCCAAAAGCTGTTCTAGACATGTGGCAGGCTTTTGAGACTTGCTTTGGGTCAATCCCGTTTGGGTGGACTTTTACCCATGAAGAGTTGGTTAACATTGGGTGCTTGACTTAGATACTATAGTCTTTGTCTTCTCTGTCTTTTCTAACTGTATTAAAGTTTCTTTCCACAAAAGGTCCTCTATGTTTTGAATTGATGTGGCGGAAGGCAGAACCCATTTAGAACAGGGCAGTTCTGGGATTTCGGGGGTGCCCCTCTCCCTGCCCTGTAACAGTATGTGTGGGTCAAATAATCATTGCCTTTTTAAAGAACAGTAGAGAGCAGATATTTTTACACATGCATGCACACATACACACACAGAACACATAGTAACAGAATAAGGAAACACTATTGATTTCTGTTTTGATACACTCTTATACACTCTGATACAGCTTCCCTCAGAGACCAAAAACTAATGAAAAAGAGAATTCTGACTCCTCATGACCCACAAGGTAAGTGGAACTGTAACAGTTCCTGGTCCCCAGGAAAAGGGAGTATTCTAGGTTTCCTGCCCCACCCAAGGGAGGGTAGAGCTGAGCAGGAGAGATAAGAAGCTGGAGAAGAAAGAAGAAGCTAGAGAGAGAGGAGACTGGAAGGGAAGGAAGCAGGATGGGAAGTCAGAAGAGGCACAAGGAGCAGAGAGACATGAGAAGAAGCTGCACTGGCCTGGACTGATTGAAACAGATGTGGCTGAGAGACCCGTGGGGAGCTTGACAATGGCAATGTTGATCTTGATTTTAATTTTTCTCTTTTCCTCAAAGACTTGTCTGACTGTTTCTGACCCTTTTCTATGGGTCCCCACCATAAGGTGCTTTAGACTTGTGGGCCCTGCTTTGGGGCAATCCCATTTGAGTGGACTTTTACCCACGAGAGAATGGGTAACTTTGGGTACTTGATTTGGAAACTGTATTCCTTCTCTTTTCTGTTTGCACACTAATTGTATTAAAGTTTCTTTCCACTAAAGGTCTTACATGTTTTGTCTTGATGCGGCTGATGGCAGAACCTATTTAGTGTGGGCAGGTTTGGGGGTTCTAGGGTGCCCCTCACCCTGCCCTGTAATAAAACTACCAACATGAAGATAAGTACCAAAATCTAGGTATCTGGATTGGGAATGATGTTGATTTTTGGAGTTGATGGAGAGCGGGGTCCTTGGGTTCACTCTGGGAAAGGTTTCACCAGAGCTCCCCTTTCAGTGGCACATGATGGATGAGTTTTCTGGGTGAGTTTCTCCATGAGACAGAAACATTAATTATATTTAAAGAACAGGTTTATTAGGGAAAAGGACAGAAGGATAAAGGACGCTTGCATAGACACAAGTGGGCAGAAAGAGCTGCCCCGAGAGGAACAGATTTGCTAAGAGAGAGGCCTGCATGATTGCAGGCAGGTGGGCAGCCTTGAGGAGCTGCCTCTGCTGAGGAGGCAGTGAATAGAAGTCCTGGCATGGTACAGCTCACAGGCAGGCAGGAAGGCTGCTGCCCTGCAGAGGGACAGAGAGTTGGTGGAAAGAAGCACCTTCATAGTCACAGGTGGGCAGAAGGAGTGCTGCCCAGTGCCACTGCAGAGATTGCACTGATTTAGTCTTCTCTTTGGGAGGGGCTTATTCCTTCTAGGAGTGGTTTGTTTGTTGTTGATTTTGAATACCCCTAGTCTGAGCTCCTGACACTCCCTACACTCCATGCAGCATCTGATAACTGCCTGGATCTTGTGCCTCGTGATCTAGGCATTGGAGCCTAAAGATCTTAGTTCTTATAATAATATCTTCTACCCCCCACCTCCAGCTCTTTGCATTGTGTGAGTCAGGTTCTAGTCTTGTGATGCCTCCTTTAGGTTTTCTATTCTTTCCTCCATCAGGAACAGATAGTGGCAGGAAGCAAAACTATCCAACATTGGGGTCTAATAGGTAATTCTCCCTGAATAGAACCTCAGAGGACTAAATCATCAATTAAAGAGCTAGTTGGTAGAAACTGAAAGAAAAATTACCAATCTTAAAATTTAGTACCAGATTTATGAGAGGAATCTTTCCAATAATTCTTAAGAGATCAGTATATAAGTAGTGTTGACTGAAGGCACACCATCTGAGTAGTTCAGGAAAGACTATTACTTATGTCTTAGTTTAAAGGTGTCCCAGGTAGTTAGTGATCTCAGAAACTTGGAAGAAACAAATGCAAATGTATG
Source organism: Scalopus aquaticus (assembly GCA_004024925.1). Lineage (NCBI taxonomy): Eukaryota > Metazoa > Chordata > Mammalia > Eulipotyphla > Talpidae > Scalopus > Scalopus aquaticus. The sequence goes on from PVIJ01010295.1 coordinate 44,387, forward strand.
ATCCACTTGGAAGCCAGGCCCCAAGAAATCCTGTAGATGACTCTCCAAACAATGGGAGTTCTTTGTCAAAATCACAAACACACAGGAAACAAGATAACATGAATCACCACCATCAGAGTAAACAAACACTTAAATCAAACCAGCAAAAATTTTAGATACTGGATTTATCAAACAGACAAGACAATGGCTGTGCTTAACATTTTTAAAATATTTGCTTTAAAAAAGGATTAAAATGTGGATAAAATGCAAAAAGACCAGAAACAAGTGTTGGCAAGGATGTGAAAAGAAGGGAACCCTTGTACACTGTTGGTAGGAATGCAGACTGGTAGAGACATGGAATACATGTGGAGGTGTCTCAAAATATTACAAATAGATATTTTATGTAATTCTGTAATTCGACTCTTAGGTATATACCCAAAAAGCTGTATACACTCCTACGTTCAATGCAGCACTATTTTTAATACCCAAGTTATGGAAACAACCTAAGTGCTCAATGACAGGTGAGAGATTTAAGATGTAGTATATTTGCATAATGGAATATTACTCAGCTATAAAAACAAAATGAACTCTTGTCCTGTGTAACATCATGGCTTTAGTTGGAGGGAATAAAACTAAGAAATAAGTCAGAAGGAGAAAGATAAATATTGCATAACTTAACATATGTAGTATACAAAGAAGCAGAGTCAACCAAAACCGAACTAAAAACAGTACACCTGACAGTACACCTCAGGGGGGAAACCTGACAGTACACCTCAGGGGGGAATAATGGACTATAGAGCAGGAATATGGATGTCTTCATGGTGGATATGGTGTGGTCGTATACACCTGAAAAATTGTGATCCTATATTTTTGTGTTATACACAGTTTTGTAAATCAATTTTTCCTTAATGAGAAAAAATTATAAGAAAAACATTTTGAAATTCAAGTAGAAAAGAAAGAATGGAACACTATAGACTAACGGAAAAATCTTTAAAACTACTTTAAAGAAAGGAAATATAATCAGATTAATTACACTGGTCAACAAATTTTTACAAAAGTCATGTTACTGAAATAAAATTAGTCATTTCCTATCATTTTATATGTGTTCAACACGAATATGACAGTCAAATTCTAATTTTGGCTCTAGTTTTTTTTTGTAATCTGCAATAAATTGAGGTTTACATCACGAAATGCATGCCAATAGTAAAAATAGGCCTACAGTTAATACCTGTAAAAAATCAAGTCATAGACTACTTCTTAGATTTCTTTGCTTGTCTCTTGTACAGCTGTTCAGGAGCATATCTGGGGAGAGTCCAGCAGTAGTCAGCCAGCATTTTAATGGACCATTTTCTCTGGTATCTTTGTTCCATTATATGATATCTTGATGAAAACGTTCGCCGTGTTCATCACTAACCATACTACAATTTTCAGGGAAGAAATCCAGATGGGAATCAAGGAAGTGGATCTTTAGAGTCATATTGCAGCCAAGTTTCTGATACTGCATCAGCATGTCTTCTACTAGTTCCTTATAGTTTTCTGCCCTAACATTCCCAAGAAAGTTTGTAGACACTAGGCGAAAAGCATTCCATGCTTGTTTCACATCACCCTGCAGCAAGTTGTTGAACCGGACATCTTTGAAGAGCTCTTGAATCTGTGGTCCCACAAAAAACTCCCTCTTTAATTTTTGCTTCACTGAGTCGAGGAAATTTTTCATGCAGGTATCGGAAAGCTGGCGAGGTCCAGCCCATGGCTTTCACGAAATTCTTCATCAAACCTAGTTTGATGTGAAGGGGTGGTAGCAGGATTTTGTGAGCCTTGACCAGAGCTGGATATTCTCTCCAACTGCTACATTTTTTCTGCGAGTCCATTCCTTCCACAAGTAGTGCAATTCACCTGCTTGGCTATCCCACTCACATAAGAAACACATGTATTTTGTATATCCCTGCTGCAGTCCCATTAAAAGGGAAACTAGCTTCAAATCACCAGAGACGTGCCAGCTGTACTTGTTATACTCAATGGAATTCAGTAGCTGCTTTAAGTTATCGTATGTCTCTTTCATGTGGACAGCATGTGCTACTGGAATAGATGGAAGACGGTTCCCATTGTGCAAAAGCACAGCCTTAAGACTCAGTTTCGAAGAGCCTAGAAATAGTCTCCATTCTTGTGGGTCATGAGTGATTTCTAAGGCATTCATAAGGCCCTCAATATCGAAACAGAATACCACAGAACTTTCCTTTCTGAAGAAAGGCTCCAACTGCTGGTGGTGCTTTAGATATCAAGTAATTGTGACATCTTCTTCTAGAAGAGTCCATTGTTGGAGTCTTGATCCTAGCAATTCTGCCTTGTTCTTGGATAAGTCCAAATCATGAACCAGGTCATTTAGTTCTTCCTGGGTTAGGCTGTGTGGGGTTGATGATGCACCACAGTGAAAATCTGGATTACTTCATGCTGATGGAACAGGAGAAGAACAGGTCGGCTCCCCCTTGTCCTCCTCAGATGAATCAAGAGAATATGCTGCTGGAGTTTCTGGAATAGGAAGTCCCTTACCATGTGGAAATGGTCTCAATGTAGATGGAATGTTTGGGTAGACTATTCTTGACTTCTTTTGCTTCGTTATTCTGCTGTAAAGAGGAGGAACCAAACAGAAGGAACAGTCTGTTATGTGATTGCTTGGCTTTCTCCACACCATGGGGACTGCAAACGACATTGATGGTCTTTTGCCATTTAACCACTGTGAAAGCTGTGTTGTCCATGTAGCACAGCATATATGCGGGGCCCAAGGCTTGTCTTGTCTTGGTCACCAACCTTGCATCCCAAGTAAGGATGATAAGCCTTCTTTACTTGAGAAGTGATACTTTTCTTCTGGTTGGTGAATGTCACTTCCCCACAAATAGAGCAGAAATTGTCCACGTTAACATCGCACTTTGGAGGCATTACTGTTCTGTATTGTGCCTAAATGGATAAAATACTAACAGTTCTCTGCAACAGTAGCTTAAACTGTCTCACACAAAGTCTGAAATATTTTCAATGCTCAACCTTTCCGACAGAGCTTTCTACAGTGCACTGCTGACGTCAGCTTCCTTCAGCAGCTGCCGGGCAGTATGTTGCATTACATCAGAAAATGATGCAATCAACTCTGGATGATGTGTGCATGATGGTATTATGCAATGCGATGCAATAGTGCATCATTCTAGGCTGATTGAGGATGTTGTTGCAATCCTACTGTATAAATTTACATGGTGAAACATGTAAAATGAATTCTATGAAATATATTCAAAAGGAGAGCTAGTAAGAATTTTTCAGGGTTATATTCATGTTCAGCACACCAAGATACTACAGATTCAGACTTTTTAAAGTCAGTAATGAGCTAACTGTTGACCAGTGTAATTGACTTCTCTGTAACAACAATGAAATATAGAAAACAATGGAATATTTCAATGTTATAGAGAATGTGTTGATCTGGAATTATATATTTAGCATAAAAGGTTTTGAATAAAAAAAAATAAGATATCGTGAGATGTGGAAAAAGTGATTTGCAATAAAAGATGTTCTCAATAAAAAGGTTAGCCATCCTCCGGGCAATAGTAAACCAATTTCATAGAATATGCAAAATAAGTACAAAGGAAGTGGTGAGTAGGTAGGTAAATATGAACAACAATGAATGTGAAAAACAATTTTTTTTACTTTAAGCAGATTAGAACTATGATACCTAATAATAATTAAATGCAAATAGGATGTAAAGATTTAATAAGGTTGTTGTTTATAGGGAGTGAAAATTGTAATTTCAGGATTTGAGAAGTAGGTATGCTGGAACTGTTAAGGTAACCAAGAAAAGAATAGACACGGTATGCTTTACTCTCAGATCTATAGAGAAAAAATGGGTGAGATAAAAATCCAGTTAATACTTTAAAATAGTAAAACAAGAAAAAAAAAAGAAGCTGACAATGTGGGACATATAGAAATACACAAATAGCCAAGTAGAAACAATTCCATCTAGAGATGCCCCTCAATTCTGAGTTCTCAATATTTAGGTTTTTACAATAATGACTTACATATGTTTTATTAAAAATTTACTATCTGGGGCCTCCCTGGTGGCGCAAGGAGCTGAGTCTCAGCACTGTGAAGCTATCAGCAGCCACTGCAGCATGAGTTCCATTTCCAGCCTTGGAACTGACCCAGTTGGTGCAGCAGACCTCTCCTGCCTGGCCTGCTGCTCCCCTCAGCAGTGTATTTCAGTCAATCTGCCTATTCTGCTACCTACTGTCTCTTGTGAACCCTCTCATACACACCTTTCCTCCCCTCCAACATCCATCCCAGCTCTTGTATGTATAACTAAATAAATCTTTTAAAACACTTAGAAAAAAATAAAAATTTACTATCTGAAATAAAAACTAACTATGATATATCTGCATATGCACCATTAAGAATATTGAGTTCAAGAAGGTGGTTTTACAGTTCTTCCAAAATTACCTCAGTGTTTTCCTGATGATGCCTTATCTCTTGTTAATGTTGTTTTTCCGAGGGCTTAGTTTCTGTGTTTCCTTCTGTCACTTACCTTGAGGCACTAACATCTATTATAGATATAATTTAGATAGTAGTATTCTTACTATATTTAACATACGATGTCTTTGTTTAATTATTTAGGAATATTTATTATTAAGCATAGAAAATCTAGGTAATTTGTGTTCAACACTGCACAGAATAAATACATACTTAATATATTTATTTATGTACTTTAATATATTTATATATATGCTTAATATATTTATTAAATATATGCATAATACATAATACATACATAATATAAGCATAATACACCCAGAAATGTCCATTAAGCACTAAATAATGAGTCGAGTTTAAAATGTTCTGTTTAATGCAGATATCTTTGGTGCATTATGTGACTTTTAGAGTATTGTAGTGATGTTTGGGGTAATTGTTCTGAGTTTTTGTATTATTCTTACTACACTCCTAAGTTTTATTTGCAGAACATAAAGGTACAAAAATATAATTAGAGATCCAATTAAAAGACAAGAATTTTAGTCTTGATTAAAAATATATTGGGTAAAATCTAGTCAAAAAAGAATATTATGACTATGTAAATATCAGACAAATATGTTTGAGGACAAAATGTATTAGTAGTGATAAAAGGGTAATTACAAGGTGGAGAATGTCAATTTTACTAGCAAGATTTAAAATTTGTTTTTGCATGCATCTATTTAATAATACATTAGAGATACAGATGCAGATGAAAAGGATGAAAAGATATACATATCCGAGTAAGAGATTTTAACACATTTATCTAGTATCTGGGAGATCAGGCACATAAAATCAGTGAAATATAGGAGATCTGAATAGCATAATTAACTGTCTTAACCTGATGGATCAATTCCAAAATAGTCATTCTTTTCAAGAGCGCTTAGAACATTTACAAAATTAACCATATGTTGTGCCATAAGCCAAAGTAGAAAACTTTACATGACTGTTGTCAAATAATACATTTTCTGACCACAAATGATATTAAATTAAAAGTAATTAGCAAAAAGATAAGACAAACTCGTACTTTGGAAAATTAAACATTTCCAAAAAAAACCATGTAGGTCAAAGAAATCAAATCATAATGAAAATTAGAAAGTACTGAGACCTGAATGAAAGTGCTGCATATCAAACTTATGAAGTTAGTGTGACTTGTAGAAGAAAATATGAAGCTTTAAATCATGTTAGCAAAAAAGAAAACCTCTAAATGATTCAGTTAAAGAAATTACTGCATTCACCCTCCAAAAATAGAAGATAGGAAATAATATAGAAGCTATGGGAAGAAAACAGACATCAATTGAGAGAATCAACAACACCAATAGTTGAAGTGAATGTAGTTCCAAACTATGCAAAAAGTAAACAATATACTGTTTCCATATATGCATATACTTGGTAACAATTTAAAAAAAACAAAAGTAATAATATAGAAAATATAATTATGGTTACTTGGGACAAGGAGTAGGGAGAGAAAATAGAGTAAGACTGGAGAACAATGTTTAGGAAACTTAGAAAGTGATAGTAATGTTGGGTTTTTTTACACTGTTGTGGATAAGCATGTATTTGTTGAAGTGCTGCTTTGTTATTTTGTACTTTACATATACTTTGTATATATATTTTGTATCTACACAATACTTAATGAAAATAATCAAATAAACTTTAATATGTGCTGTGGGGCAAACTCATTTATAATACAATGGAGGAATGTCTAATGGTTCATTTCCTTTAAAACAGTAGTGTGGGGGGCCTCCCCGGTGGCTGCACTGTGGAGCTGTCGGCAGTGGTGATGCGAGTTCGACACCCGGCCGGGGAGAATCCCACATGGTGCGGCAGACCTCTCCTGCCTTGCCCACTGCTCCCCTCAGCAGTGTATTTCTGATCTGCCTGTTCTGCTACCCGCTCTGTCTCTGGTGAACCCTCTCACCGCCCCACGCCTCTGGCCTGTACCCCAGCTTGTATGTATAAATAAAAAATAAATCTTAAAAAAAAAAAAAACAGTAGTGTGGGGCCCCCCTGGTGGCGCAGCGGTTGAGCGCTGAGCTGTGGAGCTGTTGGCAGCGCGTGATGCAAGTCAACGCCCAGCCGGGGGAGGGGGGGGGATCACACATGGTGCAGCAGACCTCTCCTGCCTCGACGGCTGCTCGCCTCAGCAGTGTATTTCTGATCTGCCTGTTCTGCTCCCCACTCTGTCTCTGGTGAACCTTCTCGCCGCCCCACGCCTCTGGCCTGTACCCCAGCTTGTATGTATAAATAAATCTTAAGAGAAAACAAAAACAAAAACAAAAAACATTAGTGTGACCTGAGAACATCCCAGGGGTTCTAAAGCTGAGCTGATTCTGAATAAGTCAACTCATTGTGCAAACTGTTAAATGTCTTTTTTTTTTTTTTTTCATTGTAGAACCCTTCTGAGATTACTAGGCCTTTTCTTTCAGAAGCTCTTTCTCCACCCCGACCTTTTTTTTTTTTTTTAAGGTAACTTTACAGCACTGTATATGATTTAGAGGTTTGGATCACACCCACCACTGAGGCTCTCCTAGCTCTCCAGCATAGTCCATTGAGTCCTTGCCCCACTTTGCTTAACCCCTTCTCCTTCTGGTAGCCTCAATACTATAGTCAGTTTTCTAATGTTTATTATTGGTTTTGTTTCATCTGACCCTGGTTTCTCTATATTCCATATACAAGTGACACCATCTGATATTTGTATTTCTCCTGACTAATTTTGCTTAACATTAATCCCCTTCAGTTCCATCCATGTTGTAGCAAATGGCAAGATTTCACCTTTTTCGTAGTTGAGTAGTATTCTACTGTGTATATATATTGTATCTTCCTAATCAATTCTTCTATCTTTGGGCACTTAGGTTATTTCCATAACTTGGGTATTGTAAATAATGCCTCGATGAACATAGGAAAGCATGTACTCTTTTAAATTAGTGTTCTCACATTCTTTGGGGTGATCCAAAGGAAGGAATTGCTAGATCATACGGTATGTCTATTTTTAGTATTTTGAGGAATCGCCGTACTGATTTCCAAAGGGGCTGGACCAGCCTAAATTCCCACCAAGTGTTCATTTTTCTCCACATTCTCACCAATAATTGTTGTTTCAGGTCTTTTTGAGATAGGCCATTCTCATAGATGTGAGGTGGTATCTTATTGTGGATGTGATTTGCAATTCCCTGATTATAAATAATGATGAACAATTTTTCTTGTGTTTGTTAGCCACCTGTATGTTTCCTTTGGAAAAGTGCTTATTTAGCTCTTTTGTCCATTTTTTTTATTGGGTTATTTGTTTTTTTTTAGTTGAGTTGTATGAGCTCCTTCTAGATCTTGGATATCAGCCCCCTTTCTGATACATGGCATGCAAAAATTTTCTCCCACTCAATAGGGTGTTTCTTTTTGAGTGATATTTCCTTTCAGTATGCACTTTTTTTTAGTTTCATGCAGTCTCAATTACATTCTCTTTTTTTTTCTCTTGCTATTAAAGATCAAGTCACAAAAATACTACTGAAGGCTATGTTGTGGAGTGTTTTCCCTATGCATTTTTCTATGTGCTTTGTGGTTTTCAGTTTTTTTCCAAGTCTTTTTTTTTTAAAGATTTATTTATTTATTTATGCATACAAGAGCTTGGGCCCAAGGCCAGAAGTACACGGATGGAGAGAGGATTCACCAGAGACAGTGGGGAGCAGAACAGGCAGATTTACTGCAATACATTGCTAAGGGTAGCAGTGATCAAGACAGGAGAGGTCTACGGCACTATGTAGATTAGCTCTCTGGCAGAATGTTGAACTCAGGCCATAGCAGTGATGGCACTGAGACTTAACACGTAGGCCACAAGGGATGCCCTTTTTCCCAAGTCTTTAATCCATTTTGAGTTGATTTTTGTGTAAGACATGAGATAATAATCTACCTTTATTCATTTTCATGTGGCTGTCCAGATTTCCTAAAACCAATATTGAATTGTTCATAATCTGGGCTCCTTTGTCATAGATTAACTGTCAATAAAAGTGTGTGTTTATTTCAGGGATCCCAATTTTATTTTTGGTCTGTGTCTCTACTTTTGTCTTAATACCATATTGCTATTGATTATTATAGCTTTGTGATATAGTCTGAAGTCTAGCAGCATGATAGTACCTCTCTTCTTCTTTTGTCAGGATTACTTTAAATATTCAGGATCTTTTGTGGTTTTATATGAATTTCAGTAAATTTTTCTCTATTTCTTTGAAGATTATTGTCGAAACTTTGATAGGGACTCCACTGAATCTGTATATTGCTTTGGGAAAGATGGCCATTTTAACAATGTGAATTCTTCCAAACCATGAGTAGAGAATATACTAAACCAGTTTTGGTAAGGGGAAGAGATAAATAACAGATTAATGATTGCTCACAAGTCTTTATTATTCTTGCTCTTAAAATTGCTGTAAGTGGAGACTTGTAATATCTTGAACATAAAGCAACTGACAGAATTTGTTGTCTGAAGATAATTTCACTATGGATATACTAATAGACCATGTTAAATAGAATTTACTTACAGACATTCTACAATCATCCTTTATCTTAATTTAAATTCTAACTCATTTTAATCGAAAACATCCTACTGTTTTTTCAGTCAACATCATGGACTACCAAACATTGCTGCTTTATTTTATGATATTAAATAGGCACATCTTTGTCAATATATATCCTTGAGTGATTTTTTTTTCAGTTTTGTGTGAATCTTTATATCTTTCCAATTAGTGTTATTTTAATTGTTCCCCTCTCCAAGGAGCTTGTAATATATAACTCTTTACTTAAAGCATAATTACTGACTAAGGAGCCATGTTTAGGAAGCACTTAGTGATTGCTTTCTGAAGTTGCTACTGCCCTGAGCATTGTACCTACAGTTAATTGAAGATCAAGACCTGAGCATTCTTTTGCAGGATTCTTGTCTTACTCTCTTATCTTCATGTATCCATTTACTGATTTTTCCAGAGCTCAGCAGATTACTGAAGAAAATTGAATTTAACAGTACAAGTCATCATCTTTCCTTTTAGCTAATTGGAAGGCACAGTTTTTAAAACTAAAGAAAAAATACTGATAAATTATTTTAAATGCTACTGCCTTAGAAACTTTTAGTAGTAAATTAACTTATATGATTAATATGGAAAATAAACCTGCCCTCTTTCACCCCCATGCTCCATTCTATGTTTTAGGTGTCTTTATGCCAAGAAGTTTTGGCAATCTGTACATCTTTTTTTTTTTATATATAAACCTCAAAAGTAAATAACAAAACACAGACTCCATGGTTGTGTGACTGATTTCACAGAGTATTATGGCATGTATGGCAGTGATAAAAATTCTCGCAGATTTTCCTACTCCCACAAGTGCATCTTGGAAATCTTTCATTACCAGTGTTTATGTGTATGTAATTTCTAAATTGATATACACTTACATAATTCAAAAACATTTTCAAAAAGGTAAAATGATATCTAGTGAGTCCTCAACATCCTGAAATGGCAACTGAAACAATCCAGATGAAATATTTTTAAAAATTTCTAAAAACATAAATTAGTTAACAGAACTACCTGGTCAAAATCTAGGATAAACTAAAAATTCAAAGGGTTAAGTCCAAAGCTAAAAGCAGCTTTTGCCTGGAGGGCGTTTGTCTATTGAAAGAAACAGTTATGGAACTGAGCTGTGGTTTTGGCAGTCTCCTGAGGTGAGAGGACTGATTTCAAAAATCAGTCCCTACCTAACTGCCTGAAAAGAGCTGTGTCCTCAGAGCAAAGAAGCCCTTACTTGAACCTGCAGCCTCAGTAGGTGACATTTTTTGAGTATCCCTAGCCCTTGGCAAAAACAAATGCAAATACTCTTTTGAGTCCTCCAGTTGTCCCTGCAATTAAATTTTTTTCAAATACATTGATCAGACACACGGGAAAATAGCAAATATTTGAACTTTCCAGAAAAATAAGCAACCGAAAGAGATTCATAAAAAACCTAGATATAGGGCCCCCCTTGGCGCAGTGGTTAAGCACTGCGCTTTGGAGCTGTCGGCAGTGGCGACGGCAAGTTCGATGCCCAGCTGGGGAGATTCCCACATGGCGCAGCAGACCTCTCCTGCCTTGCCTGCTGCTCCCCTCAGCAGTGGATTTCTATTGATCTGCCTGTTCTGCTCCCCACTCTGTCTCTGGTGAACCCTCTCACCACCCCACGCCTCTAGCTTGTACCCCAGCTTGTATGCATACATAAATAAATCTTTAAAAAAAGAAAAAAAACCCTAGATATAAATGAACATACAAACTTTATAATACAACTTGTTCTTTTTTTTAAATTAAAGTAAAATTGACATGTAGCATTAAATAAATTTCAGGTGCACAACAGAATAATTTGGTATTTGTATTCACTGTAATATGATCATCACAACAATTTTAGCTACCATCTTTAATCTTACAAAGTTAAGGGCTTCCCTGGTTGTGCAAGAGGTTAAGTTGCAGCACTATGAAACTATCCAGAGCCACTGCAGCACAGGTTTGACACCTGACCAGGGAGCGTCCCACATGGCGCAGCAGGCCTCTCCTGTCTCACCTGCTGCTCCTCTCATCAGTGTATTTCAGTCAATCCACCTGTTCTGCTCTCCACTCTGTCTCTGATGAATCCTCTCACCCTCTGTATCTCTGGCCTACACCCAGCTGTATGTATAAATAAATCTTTAAAAAAAATCATACAAAGTTAAGATCTCTCTCTCTCTCTCTCTCTCTCTCTCTGTGTGTGTGTGATGAGAACTTTCACGATTTATTCTCTTGGCAACTTTCAAATATGCAATACAATATTATTGACTATAATAGCTATGCTGTACATTATATTCCCATGACTTATTTATTATCTATCTGGAAGTTAAGAAACCTTATTCTTATAAGCTAAAAAACTTATAAGCTTAGTTTTATAAGCTAAAAGTTTTTTAAGTAGGGTTAAGAAACAAAAAAATTATAAAAGGATACTGATTTAAAAAAAATCAAACAATCTTTGCATCCTAGAGCTATAGCTGGAATTAAGAACTCAGTGGAGAGGTTCAACTAACTAGAAATAACTGAAAAAAAATTAGTGAATTGAAAAATGGAATAGGATAAGTAGAACAAACTTTCCAGAATGTAAAATGAAGTGACAAAACATGGAAGATACAAATGGCATATTAAAAACTTAGACTGCAATATCAAAAGCATTAATTGATTAGCATGAATTGATTTTGGTAGTTTGTCCCCCTAAATCCAGAAGACTGCAGAAGGGATATGGGTGTGGTTATATAAAGCCAATATGAAGGAACTTTGTGGTATTGAAATCAGTCTTTATCTTGACTGGGATAAGGAACACACAGACCTACATATGTAACATAATTGTATAAAACACACACACACACACACACACACACTACACTTAGAACAGGAGAGATGTGAATAAGATCAGAGGGTTGCATAAATGTTAATTTTCCAGCTGTGACATTATATTGATACTATAGTTTTATAAATTTTTAACATTGGGGAAAATTAAGGGGTGAAAAAATGGATGAGATTGCTTGGTGTTATTTCTTACAGCTACTTGTGAAAAAAATTCTCAATAAAATTTGAATTTTAAAAAAGAAGCACACATCTTGGCATACAATAGTGAAAATGCAGAATATCTAAAGTAAAGAGAAAGTCTTAAACACAACAGGAGAAAACAAAGGTAGATTAACTCCAAATGATAGCAGCTCTGAGACAATTCAGTTTTTAAAAGCAACCAAGGAAGCTATGACTCAGTGAATAATATTTTCAGTGTTTTTAAGTAGTTATCTTCCAAAATGAAGGTGAAATAAAGATATTTTCAGATAAACAAAAAATTTAAAGCATTCACTTCCCCCCAAAATTGTATTCAACATAAATTCTAGAGGATGTAATGAATAGTAAGAAAAATGGTACCAGCTAGAAAGATTTGAGGTGCATGAAAGAATAAAAAGAAACCAAAGGAGTAAATATGTTAGTTTGTGTGACATGACAAATTTTCAGATATATTCACCAGGTAGCCAGACTTAATAACATTAAGACAGTGTGGAATAATTAAGACAGTCCAATGGAATAGAAGAGAGAGCTTTTAAACAGTCATGCAAATATGTACATTGGATTAACCAGTGGAGGGCAGTGGAAAAGGATACCTTTTAAATAAGTAGTGCAGCAATAATTACATGGAAAAAATAAAAGTGGTCCCTATCTCACACTGTTCACAGGCAGGTAAAAGGTTTAACTATTGAAAACATTTATGTAATATATTCATGACATTTGGGAAGGAAATAGTTCTAAAATAAGACACAAAAAGCACAAACTGTAAAGGGAAGAATCAATAAATACAACTATCTTACAAATATAAATTTCGTTTATCAAAAGTTACTATCAAAATAATTAAAAGACAAGCCACAGAATAGAAGATATTTGCTAGCAGAAAAAAAGACTCATATTCATAACATACAATGAGCTCATACAAATCAATAAAAAGAGGGGGAATCCAATAAAAAATAGGCAAAACACATGAATAGGCCCTTTCCCACCAAAAGGAGTCCAAAAGATCAATAAACCTTCATAAAAATGCTAGACTTGATTCATAATCAAGGAAATGTCAATTGAAATCATAATGAAATCATAATGGGATAACAATACTACCCCCTGCTGCCCACCACCAGATTGGCAAAATGTGAATTCTCTAAAATAAGAAAAAGAACTTAATTTTAAAATAGGCAGAATCTTTTAGTAGACACTAAAGATATTCATTTATCAAATGAATATTTGAAAAGGCATTCACCATCAGTTGCTGTTAGGTATATATAAATTAAGAACACAATAGAACACAATTACATATCTATTCAAGTCACTGAAATTAAGAAGTGTTGGTGAGAACACAGAGGAGCTAGAACTTTCACATGTTGCTAGTAATAATGCATTTTTTCCTTCTTTGCAAGCATGGAATTTATCTGTCTCCTGGTTTCACTAAACATGGGGGTTTCAGGGATTTTTAAAAATTATTTTGCTAAATTTTCTAGTAGGAAAAGGGGGGAAATACTGACTTTCACAATCATATTCATAAAGGAAGCATTCCTTATGTTTTTAGGCACATGAATTAGTGATTTGACAGGCTGATTACAGGTGCCTTTTGAATACCAAACTTTAAGTGATTATATTACATTGTATAGTGCTATATAACAAACCAGAAAAAATACTTTCCCTATATCATCCTACTTCTTATACCATGAAAATTAAACTGATAGAATTTATTCAGCAAAATAGAGTGAATATTGGAACTGGAGAAATGAATGGAAAAGAAAGGTAAAGTAGCAGTTATCCTAATGTAATATTCAATACAATAAACAGATGAAAAAAATTGCAGAGGGTCTTGTACAAGGCATGTGATTTTAGTGTCTTTAAGGGGACAAAGAATGTTCACCCCACAGCAGACTCACAGAGGAGTTTGAAGAGATTACCCTGAGGGCTAAACTCTCATCCTGCAAATCCTCAGGGGAGAGCTGAGTGTATGCTGTTATGGGATAGAACTAAAGTTTAATTTTCAGACTTTGAACAAAGCACAAATCCAAGAAGACCTTCAGAGTGCCTTTCCACATTTTCCACTGATAGGTACTTGGCACTTTCTATTTCATAAAACACTAAAAAAACGTTCTCAAAAGCAATTTGTTTCTTTGGGTTTCAAGATACTTTTGTTTTGTTGAGCCATGATTACCTAGAAATTCCCAATTCCATTAATTCATCACAATAAATCCTGCATTCTCTTTTTGTTTTATAATCTTGACTTATTCCTGCAAATTTTGTCCTACATTCATTTCACTTGCCTCAATTAATTTATTTCTAGATGGTTTTGATCTTCTTTAGAATGAGTTAGAGAGTCTCTTTTCTGAAAGGTAGAGAAGAAATATGAGAGGAGTTGGTATGGTGGAGTATGTGGGTTAGTCCAAAAGGGAAAGCAAAATGGAAGAGAAGCAGCAAAAAGACTGAATGAATTCAGTGTGAAAATATGGCCTAGACAGGAATAACAGAAAATGTTATTGGATAATATACCACATGATCAAAACTAGATGTTAAATGTGTCAGTGTAGAGGCTATCACACACGTCAGATTTACTCTCCTAATGCAGGTGTTTTAAATGTTTCACTCGTTCATCTGGTTGTTTCTTATAATATATAATATTATATGAAAGGAAATTCATCAAGTCACTGTAGTGTAGAGAATGGATTTATCAGATTGCTTGGATGTAGATAAAGAGGTATCAGGCAAGCACAAATTGGCCTACTGGGTGGAGCACAAAAAGAGAGACAGAACACACAGAACATGATAGCTGATTCATGGCTTTATTAATCCTAAAGAGGAGGATTGTAGAAATAGGCAGACGTTCTAGAGAAAGAAGAGCTCTGTTCCTACTCATCTTATGGTGTAACTGACAAAATTCCTAGGAAGAAGCATATTTACACTTGTATTAAACACTGTGAACTTCTATCTCCATTGTACACAAAATAACATTTATTCTTAGTGACTAAAAAAGAAAAACTAATTTTTTTCATAGAGATTAGGCAAGATTTTGATAAACTCTAGTCAACTGACTTTTAGGAAATTATTTTTTAAATGCCACCTGACTCTGACACTTTCTTCCAAGAGTTCTGACAATTGAAGTGCTTCTTCAATATATTTATTGTCTTGCAGAGTCTTTGATCATATTTATCCCTGCAGTCTATTACTCTAATTTCTTTATCACTTTGCAACTGTGATTTGTTTTATACATAATTAAACACCTTTTGCATTACCACAGTCTGCTTCATTTGCAATATTGAGAAAATGGCTTGTGTACTTTTAAGTAGGCTATAATCTTTTTTTAAATATATATTTTATTGTTATTTATGTCTTTTACATCTTTTACATTCCCCTTGGGTAGCCCACCACCAATTCACCCGTGATCCATCTCCATGGTCCCTTGTGTTCTTTTCTATTCAATTTTGTGCCCTTTTACTTCCCTCCCCCTGCTGCCCCACCCCACCCCCTCCGCTGATTGTCTCTCTCCTATTTGGTTTCCATTTGGTATCCTTATAGTCCTGTTATAAGTGAAACCATTCGATATTTTTCTCTTTCTTTCTGGCTTATTTCACTGAGTATGATCCCCTCTAATTCCATCCATGTCGCTGCAAATTGCATGTTTATCTTCTTTGAATGCTGAATAGTATTCCATTGTGTATATGTACCACATCTTCTTGATCCAATCATCTATTTTTGGACATCTGGGTTGCTTCCATACCTTTGCTATGGTGAACAGTGCCGCAATGAACATACGGGTGCATGTATCCTTTCGGATTAGTGTTTTTGTGTCCTTTGGGTAAATTCCCAAAAGTGGTATTGCTGGGTCGTATGGAAGCTCCATGTTTAGCAGTTTGAGGAATCACCATACAGCTTTCCATAGTGGTTGGACCAGTTCACATTCCCACCAGCAGTGTAGTTCCTTTTTCTCCACATCCTTTCCAGCATCTGTTGTTGCCTGTATTTTTAATGTGTGCCATCCTCACAGGTGTGAGGTGGTATCTCATAGTGGTTTTGATTTGCATTTCCTTGATTATAAGTGATGTTGAGCATTTTTTTCATGTATCTGTTGGCCATTTGCTTTTCTTCTTTGGAGAAGTGCACTTTGAGCTCTTCTGCCCATTTTTTGATTGGGTTATTGGCTTTGTTTTTGTTGAGTTGTGTGAGTTACTTGTAAATTTTTGTTATCAGTCCTTTATCAGATGTATTGTGTGCAAAGATTGTTTCCCAGTTGGTAGGGTGTCTGTTAGTTTTGGTTAATGTCTCTTTTGCTGTACAGAAGCTTTTTGAAATTCATATGGAATCACAAAAAACCTCGCATAGCTAAAGCCCTCCTAACTAAAAAGAAGGAAAACGGAGGAATTTCACTCCCTGATTTCAAACTATATTACAAAGCCATAATAATTTAAACAGCATGGTACTAGAACAAAAACAGACAGAAAGACCAATGGAACCGAATAGAATACCCAGAATTAAAGCCACATATCTATGAACAACTAATCTTTGACAAAGGAGCAAAGAAAATGCAGTGGAACAAGGACAGTCTATTCAATAAATGGTGCTGGGAAAACTGGACAGCCACATGCAAAAAAATGAAGCTAGACTA